>JBBPCX010067214.1:0-10100 GCA_037974365.1 Hydrocynus forskahlii | reverse complement strand
GGAGACAGACAGAGAGAGAGACACAGAGAGAGGGAGACAGAGAGAGAGACAGAGAGAGGGAGACAGATAGAGAGAGACACAGAGAGAGGGAGACAGACAGAGAGAGAGACACAGAGAGAGGGAGACAGAGAGACACAGAGAGAGGGAGACAGACAGAGAGAGAGACACAGAGAGAGGGAGACAGACACAGAGAGAGGGAGACAGACACAGAGAGAGGGAGACAGACACAGAGAGAGGGATTACATTAAAGCTGCTGAAACTGATCTAGACCCCCCCCATGCCATCCCAGCGACAATGTGTAACATTTAAAATGAAAGGTTTATTCATTAATTACAGTTGTTGTGACTGGCATATATTATTGGTATTGTTTATTTTCAGCATGCCATTTTAGCTTCTGTCTTTATGATGAAAATTTAAGTTAAATACTGTAGATGTGATGTAAGTAATGTGCCAGTCATGCCGAATCCATGTACATCTTTCTGCCTAATGCTGTAAATGCAAATAAATATGTAAATGTATTTGAGCACTCAGGTAACACCTCAACCACAACATCATAGCATCATGACACTCACTGAGATGAACAATCTGTCAGTCACCATAACTTTCAGTGCACTTTATTTAATTTGTGTTTTTTATACTGATTTTAGATTAGATTACTAATAATGATTATAGATGCTGTGACTGGCTGTGTAATGTTATACTGTATGAATTGTGAAAGAATGTATACGGTATTTATTGTATTTACTGTGACTGGCTGAGAGAAAATGCTGGAAATATGATCACTTGTTTCATTTGTTCATTTGAGCTTCTGTTTTAAAACAAAAAACCTGATGGGCCGGTTTGACTGGACAGAATTCAGAATCAGACCAGAAATATCTTCATCGTTAACCAGCATATGGGGCTGATGAATTTTATTTATATTATTAAAACTTCATATGAACAATGCAAGTTTATTTGTATAGCTCCTTATCACACACGGGTCATTCAGTGAACTTTACAGAGATAAAATCTGCAGTAAGTCAAGTCAAGTAGTCAAATAGGTTTTTATTGTCATTTCTACCATATAAATACAGTACATAGTAAAAACAAAACAATGATCCTCCAGCATTAAGAACATGAAGAGACAAGTAAGCATAAAAGCAAAAAGCAGTCGAGGCATATCTGACCTCTGTGGTGAGCTGGGTCCAGCAGGGGGCAGCATAATGACTCAATGCCATTTCACCCTGTTTAGTTTCAGACCTGGGCTCCACCAGCTGACCAGCTCCAGCTGATCCAACAGGATGATGGTCATCAAACATCTCAGAGATGCATTTAGGGCGCAAACCATCGAAAGATAAAAAACAGTAACACTTTAAACTCAGTTCGGGATCTGACTGGAGGAAGTGTCTCCATCTTCTTCTTCTGCCTGCAGGAGAAAGTGATGCACATCTGACTTTGTAATCCACATTCAGAGGGCAGTGTCTTTTTTATCCGACAGGTGGTGCAGTGGTGGGTGCTGCTGCAGGTCCTGGGTTCAGTCAGGGTCTGTGTAAGTTTCCATCAGGAGCTCCAGTTTCCTCTCACAGTCTGGACATGATAAACTGCCCCTAGTTGTGCCTCTAATCTTCAGCTGCTTCTTAAACTGCAAAGCAGACATTATGTGTTTGAGTTAAACCACTGATCTTAATTTCAGTTGTTTTAATTAAAACAGTTACTTATTAAGCATAAAACCACTGATTTTGTGGTGAAAACACTTACAGGTGATGTCGATCTGCAGACTGGTTTTCCTCACTGAAGCTGAGCAGAGCGTTCGTCCAACACTGACGACCATGAGACCCATGTCATCCAGAAACTCATCTTCCTCCACCAGCTCTCTGCTGAAGTTGTAAAAGTGCTTCTGCAGCCCCGCCGTCACTTCCTGCTCCAGATGATCCACCACCGAAGAGCTAAAGATTCTGGTCATGTGAAGTGAATAATCCATTTCTTCCTCAGTTTGCACCAGAGGGTTTTTCTCCTTGCCTGGTCCGATCTTTAGTGAGGTTTGGAGTCCCACACACTGCTCCTTCTACCACTTTAGTAGCCAGAGATAAAACAACACAATGACAATTTTGTGGTGCAAGTCATGACGCACCTGGACAGGCTTTCTCCTTGAGACCAGCAATAAAAGTTTAGTGTGATGACGACATCTCTTGAGCGGTGGTGGGGGTTGGGGAGGAGACTCAGGACCAGAGTCCAGCACAGTTTGTTGATCACCTCTAAACAACAAACACGTACGTTGAATCAGGTGCGTTTGAGTAAAGAACTTTAATCCAGGTTTTCAGGTCCCCATTTCTGTTCCAGACATGCCTACAGTCAACTGCAGATCAGAGAGCTTTCGGTTCTCACCGAGTTCTTCAACAAATATCAACAGAAAATTAAGCTTGAGCTCAAACACCAACACAGCACCACATTTCCCTTAAACTGAGTTTAAACCTCTGCATAGCACATTTACTGACACAGAGAGACAGAGAGAGAGAGACAGAGAGAGAGGGATATTAGAATAAAGCTGCTGAAACTGATCCTGTGTTTGAGCTCAGCACTTCAGACTGAACTGAATAACAGAAGAAATAAAGGAAATAATAAAATCAGTGAGGTCATTATCTGTGATGTTTGGAAGTGGGACTGACGTGTTCATCCTCAGCGTTCTGAATCCGGGACAGGAGCATGGCACTGCCCCCAGTGCCACTGGGTTACAGGTACTGTCAGTCTTGGAACACCCGGCCCTACTGGATCAGAGCGCTGTGAATCACTGCTGCGTCTTCAGTGTGGATTCACGGGAGGAGTCACTTCACAGACTAGTGATGTTTTTAAACAGAGCACAGCAGAGTGTTTAAAGGAATGAGGGTGCATCTCCCTGTAGAGGTCACTGTTGCTTCTAGGTTGGCGGTTCTAATCCCAACTGCTAGTGTTACCGCTGAGGTACCCTTGAGCAAGGTACTGTCCCCACACACTCCTCCCCGAGCGCCCCTCGTTGGCGACAGCCCACTGCTTCACTTGGTGAATAGGCTGAATGTAGAGAAAGAATTTCACATTGTTCACATTATGCTGTGGTGTGTTCACGCGTGACTATAAGGCCTCGTCCACACGGACGTTTGAATCTTGGATAAATGAACGCACTCTGAACGCCATAGGCGGTTTTGTAGCATTTTGTATCTGTGCTTGATTGGCGTTACACTGGCGTTCGTCTGACGCTGTTTAACGCCGGCCTGCAGCCCACTGTGTAGTTTCGTGTATTCACCTGTGGGAGCAGTAATTATTCTCTCCAGATTGTTTACGTGTTGGGTTTTGTGGTTTTACATTTTCCTTCAAAACTTGTTCCCAGAACAATTGAATCATGGGACATATTCAGTCCTCCAGAACGTCAACCGAACGCCATGTAAACGCAGTACCGGCATTTTCTTCGCGTTCGTCAGAACTTCGGCAGAACTCGGCGAAACCAAGTAAATGTTGCATGCAGTGTTTTTTTGATGCCACACGAACGCGCAGCTGACCGAGCACCGGGCTGAACGCCCGTGTGGACGCTTCGATTTGCTCCAATGAGCAGAAAAACGGTCAGTGCTCAGTCCGCACTCACCTGGCACCATGATTGCCCGAAAAACGCCTGATTCAGAAGTCCATGTGGATGAGGCCTAAGGATTAATACATTGAATTAGTTACTTGTGTTTCCCAATAATAGCACTTACTGTTGGCCAGGGCAGCTCTAGAATGCCAGAAATTTTGTAGCAGAGATGGCGTCCTATAACTGTGTTACGTTTGAAGTCACTGAACTCTTCAGTACGAGCCATTCTGCTGCCTGTGTATGTGTGGAGACTGTAGGACTGCAGGCCTGGTTTATACATCTGTTAGCAATGGTTTAAATCCCTGCATTTGTGGGGATACTTTTGGCTAATTTTGTGGTGCAAAATATGCCACAATGAGGCTGCAATGCCATCATTTCACAAACTCTAATTTCTTGCTGACCAGGCTCTCGAACCCTGAGCATGTAGTGGGTGGGGCTACAGCTAGTGTGACTGTTGCCTGCAGTCAGGGGTGTATCAAGCTTTCCAAAAGTGGGGGTGTTCTGAGATGGTTAAGCCAAATTATAAATACAATCACGACCAATAATAACTTCCGGAATTTCTACATTTATATACATCTAGGCCTGGCCTACAGGAAGGAAAGATGCGCACCATCACTGGCGTGCCTTTAAGAATACGTCTGCGTGCCAAGTGTGGCAGGCGTGCTTATGATTGCTGACCCGTGTAGCATCGTTTTAATCTGACAAAAGTCGGGGGATGGTATCGCGTTTCAGCAAAAGTGTTTCAACCACCCCAACCACCCCCCTTGTGCTACGTCCCTGCCTGCAGTAACCCACTCTGAACCCTCTTAAGCACTGCTGTCATTACAGCTTTTAACAGAACGTTTAACATCCTCACCTTTGAGAAAAACTCAAAGAGCTTCCACCATTAGTTTCATAATGACTGTCCAGTAATATTCAGCACTGATTTGTTTCACTGCACTTTATGCATCATGCCTTTCAGAGTGCACCTTTCAGCGAAACTGCTGCCGCACTCAAGAGCAGGGTTACGACTTCTTTCCTGTGTGGATCTGCTGGCGTTTCTTCAGAGCGCTTTTGTAGACAAAACTTTTCACTAATGATGAGTGTGACGGTATGGACTAATTTCTGGATGAGATCTAATCTACATTTTTTTTTTTTTATTTACTGCCAGAATATGATACCGTCACACATTTACTGTGCTGCATATGATACGTAAATACTGTGTATGTGATGTAAGTAACGTGCCAGTCATGCCGAATCCATGTACATCATTCTGCTTAATGCTGTAAATGCAAATAACTATGTAAATGTATCTGATCACTCAGGTAACACCTCAACCACAACATCATAGCATCATGACACTCACTGAAATAAACAACCTGTCAGTTACCTCTAACTGTTTTTTTATACTGATTTTAGATTAGATTACTAATAATGACTACAGATGCTGTGACTGGCTGTGTAATCTTATACTGTATGAATTGTGAACGGATGTATACTGTATTTATTGTATTTACTATGACTGGCTGAGAGAAAATGCTGGAAATATGATCACGTGTTTCATTTGTTCATTTAGGCCTCACTGAGCTTTTGTTTTAAAATAAAAAACCTGATGGGTCAGTTTGACTGGACAGAATTCAGAATCAGACCAGAAAAATCCTTGTCGTTAGCCAGCATATAGGGCTGATTTTATTTATATTAATAAAGCTTCAAATAAACAAAGCAAGATTATTTGTACAGCTCCTTATCACACACGGGTCATTCAATGAACTTTACAGAGATAAAATCAGCATCAAAAACATAAAGAGTCAAGTAAGCATAAAAGCAAAATGTAAAAGAAGTAAAAACGGTCAGGGCAGATCTGACCACCATGGTGAGCTGGGTCCAGCAGGGGGCAGCATAATTACTAAATGCCATTTCAGACCTGGGCTCCACCAGCTGACCAGCTCCAGCTGATGTAACAGGATCATGTTCATCAAACATCTCAGAGATGCATTTAGGGCGCAAACCATTGAAAGATAAAAAAAAAAGTAACATTTCAAACTCAGTTCGGCATCTGATTGGAGGCAGCATTTGCAGCTGTAAGCACCACGCCCCTCTTCTTCTGCCTGCAGAAGAATCTGGTTTTGTAATCCACATTCAGAGGGCAGAATCTGTTTATCCAACAGGTGGTGTGGTTGGGGTGCTGCTGCAGGTCCTGGGTTCAGTCAGGGTCTGTGTATGTTCTCTGTGAGGTTCCACCAGGAGCTCCAGTTTCCTCCCACAGTCCAAAGAACAGACATGATAAACTGTCCCTAGATGTGTGTGTATGTCCTGTGATAGACTGGTGACCAGTCCAGAGTGTTTCCCTGCCTTTCACCTTGTGAGCTCTGGGATAGACTCCAGTGTCCCCTGGTTATGAGAATGTCATGTGATATGTGTGTTGGTGGTGGATAAAATACACAGCATGACCTGTGGGCAGGACACCGAGGCAGTTTCCGTCAGTGTTTCCAGAAAACTCCTGCAGAAGATCCGACTTCTGATCTCTAACTGGTTCCTAAACTGTGAAAAAGACATTATGTGTGTTAGTTGAACCACTGATCTTAATTTCAACTGTTTTAATTAAAAGTTACTTATTAAACATAAAACCACTGATTTTGTGGTGGAAACACTTACAGGTGATGTCAATCTGCAGGCTGGTTTTCCTCATCGAAGCTGAGCAGAGCATTCGTCCAACACTGATGACCATGAGACTCATCTCATCCAGAAACTCATTTTCCTCCAGCAGCTCTTCGCTGAAGTTGTAAAAGTGCTTCTGGAGCTCACATTCTGCTTCAAACACCACCATCACATCCTGCTCCAGATGTTCCACCACCGAAGGGCCAAAGATTCTGGTTGTATGAACTGAATAATCCATTTCTTCCTCAGTTTGCACCAAAGAGTTTTTCTCCTTGCCTGGTCTGATCTTTAGTGAGGTTTGGCGTCCCACTCAATGCTCCTTCCACCAGATTGGTAGGTTTGTTCTTGAACAGCTTTTGTAAAGGTGCAGTCTGGCAGGTGACTAAAGAGAAAACAACACGATGAGGAAACTGCGGTACAAGTTATGACGCACCTGGACAGGCTTTCTCTTTTAGATCACCGATAAAAGATTAGTGTGATGACGACATCTCTCGAGCGGGGCCGGGGGTTGGGGAGGAGACTCAGGACCAGAGTCCAGCACAATTTGGTGATCATACTCTCTAAATCCCGGCAAAAGAACTACAACACGTGGGTAGGAAAAAAACACGTGTTTGAGTAGGAAATTTTTACACTCTGCCGGAATCCAGTATTTCAGGTCACCACTTCCATTCCAGACACACCTACAGTCACCTGTAGACTAGAGAGCTGTCAGTTCTCTTAGAGTTCTCTTAGAGTTCAGTCAACCACCAACAGAAACCTCAATCTGAGTTCAAATACCAACACAGCACCACATTTTAAATGAGCTTAAACCTCTGTACTGCACATTCACTGACAGAGAGAGAGAGAGAGAGAGAGAGAATGAGAAAGACTGACAGAATCTGAGAGACAGAGAGAGACAGTAAGAAGATATTACATTAAAGCTTCTGAAACTGATCCAGACTGAACACTCCATTAAAGTGTGAGTTTGGATTAAAGTGATGAATGTTACCTGACTGAATGTTACTTGAGCGCCGTCGCAGCAGATCTGACTGTGTCTCAATGCTCCTGTTCCGGTGTGTTCAGTCCAGTATTCCACTGAGCTGCTGTTAGACTGGGAGAAGACACAGCGCTGATCTTGGATCAGTTACAGCCAAACACCTTTTAAAGCTCCGTGACGCAGACTGACTTCGATGGGCTCGGCGGCGCCCCCTGTTGGACACAGCGCACACATGTAACTTAACACCTGGGAGGTGTTCACTCCATCAGAACTGAATTACGGCAGCAGGGGGAGAAGAGTCAGTCCATCACACGACCAAGAGACATACAGACATCTCTGTTTAACACAAGTCAGAGGTCAGGTGATGAGATCAGGAAGTGTTTTCAGCTGGAATCGTCTAACATGCATGTTTTTTTGTGTGCTCAGGCACATGCGGGCCGGGGGGGCTTGAGCACCTGCCCCTTTCCTCTTGGGTACCCCGAGTGCCCTTTTCTTGAGGCATTTTTTTTTATTTGTGTGCGTGCGGTGTCCCGCCTGTGCCCCTAAACAATAACATTTAACTATTAATCACAATTTTGCTAAATAAAAGGATCTGGCATGCATCAGTCACATGATGACCATTAACCAATGCTCACCCCTGAGGGCAGAGCGCGCTGGTTACGAGCCGGGAACGAGCTCACAGAAGAGCACGCGCACTTTTACCGGCTGGGCGGTGCGGTGCTGTAGGGGAAACACACACATTAATTGGGAGACGCAGACTGATGCAACAAAACTCAGTAAGTAGTGTGTACAGCGTACACTATAGTCTATACAACAAACGAGCGTGCTGTGTGTGCACTGTAACAGCGCGACAAAACATTACCTGTCCTTTTATTAACTGCACAAGTAGTGGTGGTCATTAGCCACTAGCTAACTGGTTATGATTTGGGACAGGACATGAAACGCATCTTACTTCTTCCTGCTCTTTCCAGAACACACACACTGTTGTTTTTGTTTCCTTAATAAAATGTTTGATTTATCCTCCTGTTGGTTTATCTTTTTTACTGCTGTATTGTTATTTTTAATGTTTGAATGAAAGAAAGAAAGAAAGAAAGAGATGTTCGAGTTCTACAATCTAATCCCCCCAGTTGCTGGTAAGGTCGATGCTACTCTGTGATGTTTAGAAGGTGCCAACAGGACGGACACACACACACACACACCTCTGTCTGTATTATAGATTTTTTGTTACAGTCTTACCCTACCATGACAACCCCTTTCTTTTGCCCTACTAATATTCCGGATTCAGTTTATTTCCCACAGTTTTTTTAATCTGTTGCCTTATGGTTCTAAGCGCTGACACCAATCTTTGCATTTTATTATCTCACAACTCTTGTTTAATCAGCTACCATCTCTCCTATGGACTTTTTAATGTCGTCAGTCTCAGATCAACACAGTCCAGCACTATCAGCAGCAGGAGCAGCTGAAACCCCTCAACGGCAACATTGAGCCCCATCAGGTAAAACAAAAGCTACGTTTGCTTTTCATTGTCCCCACCTGATGACCGTGATATAGTATGATGCGATTCCATATTAGATTCTTGATGAATGTGCATTGTTGTTATTTAGCCTGGTTCTATGTGCCCCTTTTTTAACTTTGAGCACCCACCCCTTCAAACATCTCTGCACGGCCCTGCTCACAATAGAAGACGTGTTCATGAAACACGATAATAAAACACCAGTTTAAAAATCAGCAGACCCTCCCCAGAGACAACAGAACCCCTGAGGGACTGGGGCACCTGGGACCCGGTGCAGAATCTAGAACAGACCAAGCGTAGGCTGGAAGGAGCACAGTCCAGTTACTCAAGAGCCTCAGCGTCGATGTAGAAGTTGTAGAGAGTGAGTCATGGTGATATTTTTTATCTTATAGTACAGGGGGAAATTAGTGGGTCTAAAGAGCAGATAGTATTAGGTACAAGATGATGAGGAGGATGATGATGAATTTACACACATTATACACACAGCATAAATAATTGTGTAAAGGGGATCCCCCCAAACTGGACTTCAGCGTGGAACTGAATGCCGTGGCTCCTTTTTACACAACAGGGTCTGTTTTCACAAGCAGGAAGCAGGAGTGCTCAGAGTCAGGTAGAAAAAATAAATAAAAAGGAACCTGATCCCAGATTAATTTCATTTAATTTACGGTGTTTAGCAGACACTTTTATCCAAAGTGACTTCCATTCCCTAACTACAGGGGACAGTCTCCCTGGAGCAACTTGGGGTTAAGGGTTTTTACTCAGGAACCCAGTGGTGGTGTGCTGAAGGTAGGATTCGAACTTATGACTTCTCGTTCCTGCGGCAAGTATCCTACCCACTAGGCCTCCACCACCCTGGCGCGAGGCCTGACCAGCAGGCCTTGTGTCATACTGCGTTGTAAACCACATTCACAAGTCCGATCAGTTCAGTTCATTTTTACAGCTCCACTTGAGTAAAAGTATTACAGTCCTTAAAAATACTCTAAAAAGGCACAGATTCATTACAGTGAACCCACATCTGGGGGATAAGAGCCCCTGTTGGAGATGCTGGATTAAGGTCAGCCCACTGTGTAACAGAATCCACAGTTTCTCTAAACATACCTTTTACACAGTTCCTTGACCAGTGAGTTTGTGTTAAAGTCAGTAAATGAACAGTGAGAGTGTGTTAAAGTCAGTAAATGAACAGTGAGTTTGTGTTAAAGTCAGTAAATGAATAGTGAGAGTGTGTTAAAGTCAGTAAATGAACAGTGAGAGTGTGTTAAAGTCAGTAAATGAACAGTGAGAGTGTGTTAAAGTCAGTAAATGAACAGTGAGAGTGTTAGTCAGTAAATGAACAGTGAGAGTGTTAGTCAGTAAATGAACAGTGAGAGTGTTAGTCAGTAAATGAACAGTGAGAGTGT
>JBBPCX010067213.1:0-13555 GCA_037974365.1 Hydrocynus forskahlii | reverse complement strand
CCTGCCTCTCTACCTCACTATACCTCACCTGCCTCTCTACCTCACTGTACCTCACCTGCCTCTCTACCTCACTGTACATCACATGACATTCTATCTCACCTACTTCTTTACTTCACTGTATCTCACCTGCCACTCTACCTCACTGTACCGCACCTGCCTCTCTACCTCACTGTACCTCACCTGACTTGCTACCTCACTGTATCTTACCTGACTCTCTACCTCACTTACCTCTCTACCTCACTGTATTTCACCTGCCGCCTCTAACTTAAATCCATTTACATCAGCCAGCAAACCAGCACACTGCACTTTACAGTTATAGATATTCTATTCTATTACATTTGCACACTGTTCTCTTGTTTCAAATTGTAATGTCTGTTTATTTGGAAATGTTGACTTTTTTTATTTATTTTTATAATCTTAGTTTTTACCTTTTTCAAATTTCAATTTAATTTTTTTGTTAACTTTACTGTGTGTGTATGTACACGTGTGTGTGTGTGTGTCACTGTGTGGTCACGAACAGCAGTGTTGCTTGAGTTTTTAAACACTTTTTAAACGCTAACAGACATATCTATCCTGTTGGACCAGCTTGCTGACAGCTAGTGATGATGGTTTATCTGATATTACTCCGTTTGGGCATCATCTAGACCTTCATCAGTGGTTCGTTTCTAACACTGTTTGCTAGACACTTTTTGGTTGGTTAACTGCTGTCAGTCCAGCAGCAACACTAAAATTAAAAACTCCAGAAACACGCAAAAACAAGTTGAAGCACTGCAACAGTGTGTGGAGCATCATGAATTCATTTAAATAATGTCGCAAGTAAAAGCAAAAATATCTTTTTAAACTTCATTAGAACTACAGTTGACAGTTCTACATTAGTAGAAGTTCTCTGTATACTTATCAGGATAGGAACTGAAGCGTGTTTGGCGCTATTCTTCTCTTTTTGGATCATTTTGGTCTAAAATAAAATGCTAAGAGTATAGGAGCTGAATTATACCATTCAAAAAGCAATTAGGAAATTAATAATAAAGTGGAATTGAGGAAAATGTAGATTCTTATTCACTCAAACATCTGAAAATATTCAGAATAGGATAACTCTCTCTCCCTCTCTCGCACGCACACAGAGTACCTGCACGGAGACTATGTTGGAGCCAGGAGCATTGGGGAAGGCCATCCACTCAGGTAGGTTCATGCTGTTGTCACTGTTGGCCCGTAGGAAGGGGTGCGGATGGGGCAGAGCAAGTGTTCTCCCACTCTCCCGCCTCTGGGGGGCATACTTAGGTGATTCCAAAAATGGCACTGATGGATAAATATTATAAAAGCAAAAGAGAAGGTTTAAAGAGCTTGCAACTGTTATTTGAATGTTCAGAGAGAGAAGAGTGAGAGAGATTGTATACAAGGGGATAAAACAAATATATGCACTAATTTTGAAATGAATACAGCCAGTCAGAATAGAGTATGTAAATGTGCACATTTCAGTCTTAATGATAAGTTCTGTTTCATTCTACGGGACATGTAGGCTGGAATATGGTCATATAAAAATTAATGACCACACAAATGTCATAATTGGAGGGAAACAAAGCAGAACATGGGCCCTTGAAAGAATAACACCTAATTGCTCCACAGTGTTTAAACTCACCTACGTCTGAATCCCGGTGGTTTTTGATTATCTCTCCCAGCTCAAAATGGCCAGACATCACAGCCACCTGGAAAACACACACATACACACACACACACACACACACACACGCATGCACACACACACACAGTGTTCAGCCTGCAGGTGTGTGAGGGCTGAGATACACAGCAGCTAGGCTACAGTCTCACACACACACACACACACACACACACACACTCTGAAGTGCACACTACCAGTCAAAAGTTCTTGCACACCGCAGGTTTTTACCACTTATCCATTTATTTCATTAACTGCAGTTTTTTATTCTTGTTGAGTGAACTATAAATGAAAATATGTCAAATAAAACCAGTTTCTTTCTAAGAATCTGTAACAGTGCAGGTCCGATTCTTATTAACTGGTTGTTGGTGATGCAGAGTCAAATTCTAGACTGTAAATGCACTCGTTACTGTTTCAGCACTTAATAGGTCCTTAAATATCTAACACTCGTCTGGTGAGCCACATTATTATTATTTTAGGTGGCTTTTTGTAGGTCAGTAGTGATGAATAATAAAACAACATTTTCTGGCTAATCAAGGAACTCAGATGATGAACATTTATGTTACCAAGGAATATTGAGTGTATGTTTTTGTAAATATTACGTAACAAGAAAATGTATCTTTGTATATTTCACTAACTTTGTAGCTTCAGTGCAAAACTGAAAAAGGATGAACAATCTTACTCAAATGGTGAACATTCTGTTAATGTATTTGTTAACAAAGAATATTGAGTGTATTTTTAGTAATGTGAGTAACAAATGTAGAAAATCTCAGTGTGTGCAAAAATTTTGACTGGTAGTGTATATTAACATACAAGCATTCAATGTATCTCTGACATGGACATCCCCGCTTCCCATCTGCAGTTTCTTTTTTCTGTCCCTCTAATTAACACTCACCTGGAAGGACGTCTGTCCACTGTTGTTCTTTATGTCCTTCTTGGCTCCACGGTAAAGCAGGATGCGAGCGCAGCTCTCCTGAATGGTGCAAACACCGACAGCCGTATTGAGAAGTCACAACACAGTCGGCTACATCAGACTTAGACAGCAGCTATAAAACGCTGGACAAACGCTACGGCACTCGTTCATAAACCTTCACCACCTCTGTAAATCGAGCAACTTTCCAAACATTTAAAGGCCCAGACGTGGCTGAGCCATATGTTCCAGTCTAGATCAGTGCTAGAATATTATATATATATATAAAATGTTGGAGTATTTATTAATTCATTCATTTTCTGTGACTGATGAATCCTTACTAGGGTCGTGGGTTCCCGAAGCCTATCCCAGGGTCTACAGGAGCAAGGCAGGGACTCACCCTGGGTGGAGCTCCAGCCTACCACAGGATGCTGGAGTATATTTACCTTCATTTTCATATATAATATTAATACACCGGCCAATTAGTAAAAAGCCCCTGTCTTTGTAGCTCCATCTTGTTGTGTACGGCTAAAAGCTGTGGTCCCTCTGTTGAGTCATCGTCTAGCCCTTCAGCAGGGGTCTGTTTCTGAGCACAGAAACACACTTGGCTGGATATTTTTGGGTGACAGAGCACTGTGTAAAAACCTAAGATGCACTTATATTAGAGCTACACACACACACACAGGCGCACACTCATCCACGCAACCATGCCAGTCTCACTGCTGTGCTGTGACCAAATAATATCTGGTCAGCAGCAGTCCTGTGGTCAGAAACTGAGGAATTAAGAGGGCAGAAGGGTGTTGATGAACTACAATCTGTAATTGCACGTGATTTACAAAGTAGGTGGTGCTCAAATTGTGGCCAGAGTGTGGAAGGTAGGTGTTTCCAATAAAGGGGCCATTTGGTAGGGCTGTGACTCGGGTAACTGTCTTGCCTGGATGCATTTTTTTTCTAGTGTAGTTACATATCATACTAAGCATTTAGAGACTAGGTTCTAGGTTTGAGATCAGACACCATAACACCATCATAAAGTGGAAAGTGCAAGAATTTTAATTTTTCATAAATAGGAAATTAACTGTAGCAAAGAATATGTCATTTTTATTGCTGAAAACACATTATGGACATGAAGATATATGCAAAACTGTAATTTCTGTCTGTAAATTTAGTGTAAAAAGAGGAATTTCACCAAATTTAACGTTCTGCATAATTAAATGGTTAAGAAGTAAAGAATTGGGTTCAGCGTGTGACGGACTGTTCACAGCGGTAGTGAAAGGAATCTCTAAAAGCTCCCTCACAGCGAGTTATCACATGACATAGTTAGGAATAAACTGCCTGATGCCTGAAATCTTTTGAGAAGATTTTGCCTTGAATTATTTCTTAAATCCATGCATGGTGGAGGAGTACATTAATGATTTACCATCAACATTACATATAAGAACTCAGAGGACACATGTCAGTTCAGTGGTGGTTTTAGCCAGTGGATAAAATAATTTATGTAATTTTATGGTTATTCTGAATTGTACTATATTTATATTTCCTCCAGGATCAATAAGGTTTTCTGATTCTGATAAACATTGCAACCCCTGGTTCCATTCACCACCACTGTAAAGAAATCCAAGTCAGTTAGTTCCCCGACAGTGAACCGTTTCACACCAAACCCACTCTGAATGACTTAATTTACATCTCAAACACTGAATGATGCAGAAATGTTGTCAGTTTCCTTTAATGTCGCTAAACTACAGGCTGAATGCCAGATGGTGAACATGTTGGGATGATCCTGCTCTAGATCTTCCTCTACAGGATCCATAACATAACGTGACGCGACTTTACCTTGTTGTATAAAGCACAGATGTGCAAGGGAGTGTTTCCTGAGGCGTTCTGGGATGAGGAGTCGGCTCCGTAGAAGAGAAGATGCTCCAGGTGCTGCGAGTTGCCATTCTGACAAGCCTGCAAGAGAAAAGAGGGAGAAGGAGAAAGAGAAGGAGAAGGAAAAGAACGCATGTGGGACAGAGAGAGCATGGAAACGAGTAGACAGGGAGCAGGAGAGAAGAAAAATACAAAGTGAACGAAGTGATGAAGAGCGAGAAATGATGGAGGAAGGAATTGTGATATGTGTGTATGAGAGAGAGAGAGGGAGAGAGAGAGAGAAGAGCAGAGGAAGGGTATTTTATACCTCGTCAGAACTTTGACACCTTTATTAATTAACACCACTCTGGAAGTGAAAGACGGAGAGAGAGGGCACTGCAAAATCCAAATAGAGGTGGAAAGACACACTCTCGCACAGAATGCATACACACATATATGCAGATGAATACGCACTCTCACAGAAATACACAAAACACAAGAAGTCACAAGTCAGCAGGTACAATCTGACACTGGAGAAATCAAAAAGCATCTCATCTCAAAAAGCATGAAGTGAAGTAACCCTGGGCACGTCACCGCTGTCAAAGCTGCGACAAAAAACCCAAGTTTACCTCTGTGATACACAACAGGGAGATCAGAAATACACACTTCTGCTATTCGGATGTTTCTCTTCAGCAAAAGATCCCAGTAATGAGCCTTCTTGTACACTACCATTCAAACGTTTTGGCAAGCTCTTCTACATTTGCATGTTACTCACAAAATATTTATTAAAAA
The DNA here is from genome assembly GCA_037974365.1 of Hydrocynus forskahlii. Classification (NCBI taxonomy): domain Eukaryota; kingdom Metazoa; phylum Chordata; class Actinopteri; order Characiformes; family Alestidae; genus Hydrocynus; species Hydrocynus forskahlii. Next base: position 8,336 of record JBBPCX010067213.1, on the reverse strand, counting down.
TTCCTACATTACAGTTTATTCACCATCTGAGTTCCTTTATTTGGCAGAAAATGTCATTTTTTAATCATCACTACTGACCTACACCTAATATAATTCGAATTATAATGTGGATAAACAGACAGTTGTTAGATATATAAGAAGCTATTAAGTGCTGGAACAGTTAACGAGTGCATTTTAAGTTAAAGGACAGTCTAGAGCAGCGGTCCCCAACCTTTTTTGCGCCACGGACCAGTTCCATGTAAAACAACATTTTCATGGACCGGTGTAGATACAACTAAAAACAAAGTGTGTAAAAGTACGAAGAAGCTCCACAAGGATGTTTGGGTTTTTTTTTACTAATTTTTGATAGCTTGTGGGCAAAATTATGATGTACAGTCTCATGTGACTGAGACGAGCGTTTTTTTCAAAATAAAAGATCTTTCAGACTCTGATAATCAAATAAATATTTTTATTCTGTCTTTCTGTGCGGCCCGGGACCAAATGACTCACAGACCGATACCGGTCCGTGACCTGGTGGTTGGGGAACTCTGGTTTTTCATGTTTAGTTGGTCACTCTACAAGAAAAAATCTGCAGTTCGCAATTCATTGCTCATCTCTCCTGTATCACATGTCTCCTTTTCATCCAATGCTATTTTTCCAAAAGTAACTGTAGGAGAATCAATATTAAGCCTCCTGAGCCCCTGCAGGAAATTTTTGTTTTTTCCTCTGGGGTGTAATAACTTCAATATAGTATCAATTAAATCAAGGAAACAAAAAGGAAAGAAAAGAGAGCATTCAATTTTAAAACCATATCACCAATACGCATCTCCAAGCGTCTCTCATTTACTGTGTTTAGGGGAAACCGCCGTCAATGATAAATACAAGGCATCCGACTTGGGTAAAATATCTAATCACAAATACTGTGATTGTATTTAAACTAATTTTAATTATTTCAATAAATTAGGCTCAAAGCCTGCAAACATTCTGTTGCAACTTCATACTGAATGGGAGGGGCTAAACTGCTATCGGCTGAATGTATGTAATAAATAAACATGTTGGTTTTCATGACAAATGGTGGTTTTTGATACGGCCTGTTTTGAGAGTTCAGTTTACATTTACGGACCGTATTGAGTGGAAAATGGATGGTGCCCAAGTTCAAATGACTTGGCTTTCTTCCTGAAGTTCCTTATAAATGAACATTTGTGGGTTAATTTTGTTACTGAAAACTCAAATCAAATCTTGACCCAAGAAAAGAGTATTCAGGGTTCGAAATTGCGACCATTTTGGTCGCATATACTCCTGAAATTTCATCTATGCGACCTCAAAATATATTTGGGAGCATTGGTGCGGGGGCATGTAATTGTTGTCGTGCGACCTGTTTTAATTTCTCTGAAAAAATGTTAACAGTATATGTGTGTTCTGTGTGCTGAATGCTGATACGGTGACCGTTCTGTCGTTGAGATTTTAGATTGGTTAATAATAGCTGTCAATCACTCAGTCAGGTGACGGCGCTAACTACAGCGGAGAAATGTAAATGTAAAGAGGTGAAGAAGCGGGAAAATGAAAAGAACACTGACAGATTTCTTTTGCAAACCACCTAAAGTTACAAATAATGACACTGGTGATAGTCATCATGGGGTAAATGTTGATTCACCAGCCGAAAAGAAGGCGTACAGTCAGGCACGTGCAGAGCACATGTCCTTTTTGTAATTGCACTTGGAAGTGCCCTTTTTTTCGAATGTTTTTTCCTTGTTCGAGATTCTCGTTCCACCTTAAATACTGCACTCCAGGCTGCATTACCGCTATTTCGCCTGTAGGAGGGAAACTTTACTCGCTCGACATCTGCCAGCAGCACCCCCCCTCCCCAGTCCACGCTCGACATCAGCCAGCTGCAAACTCCGCCCCTGTGGGACGGAGTTTGCAGATAACACAGCGTTCGCTACTGAATCGACGCACATTAAGCGCGAGAGCTTGGTCAAACACGGTGAGTGCCTCAGCCTCAGTCAAAAGATGGATGTCAGAGTTGAATGTCAGCGAGCCAGAAGACCGAATTTCAAATCCTGGCCACAGGATATGTAAAGCTTCAGTGACTTGTAGCTGGTTGTTGTTAGTGTTGATTAGTGTAGTTTTCAAATTAAAGAAATCTGTTAATATACAATTTGTAGTTGTGGTGCTCATTAATTTTTGGTGGGTTCTCCTAAATTTTTGCAGGTGCTCCTAACTTTTTGAAGTTGGGAGCACCAGTGCTACCAAGTAAAAAAGTTAATTTCGAGCCCTGGTATTCATATTGAAAATGTGCATTATTTTGTCAAATTGTTCTGTTTTGGAGGTTTTCAAATGACAGCAGGGATATGCAAAACCCAAACACAGATACAGCGACATGAAGATGGATATGAAGAAAGGGGGATGATTGTGTACCTCTTCTGCATCCTTCTCTACGTGAAGTGATGGGGTGATGGAAGAGCTGAGACGATGGAGGGATGGTGGAAAAAGGGCAGAGAGACAGAATAAAAGTGAGACCCCATGCTGAATGACCTTAACAGAGACGCAGACATATGTTATGTGAAAATCCCACACACACACACACACACACACACATATACGCATGTAAACACACTACCGGCCAGAAGTTTGGGCTCACCCTCTGATGTTTTCAAAAATAAACAATATGTTGCTCTTTCATTTTCTTTTACAAGAAAACATTACAAATATTTTAAACAAATGTAACTGACTGGTTCTGACGTGTAACAGTATACGCCGTAAGTGCAGTAAATGGATGTAAAACTTACGTCAAAATACTATTAAGTATTTCTAATGTTTTCAAGTAATGCAATTTTGAAAAAGCAGCAAATCATTTACTTTTTAAAAAATTCCAAGGGTGGGCCCAAATGTCTGGCCTGTAGTGAACATCGACAAACTGGGTACCTGATGTGTCTCATCCCAGCCGTTTTCATCCCGGAGCCCCAGCTTGGCTCTGTGATAGAGGAGAGTTTCACAACAGGAGGTGTCGCCCCCCGTAAGCACAGTGTGGTAAAGCGGTGTCAGACCCCGTCGGTCTTTATAGTCCGGAGACGCTCCCAGAGACAGCAGAGTCTGCCAGAGGAAACAGACGGTGTTGGGAGGGGTGTAGGTTCATATTTAATGTATCATTTATGTGTGATTTTTGTTTAAACACTTATATTTTCATGCATGAATGGCATTTCATGCATGAATATATTTTCATGCATTTTACACTTTATACAAATAATGCTTTATCAATAAAGTTCTATTAATACATATAAAATAATGCTTTATTAATACAGTGTTCTTTACTAACACATAGATGTACAGTATGTTCACCATTTGAGTTCCTATATTAACCAATAAATGGCATATTTTTACAAACAGCCACCTACTACAATTACAATTATAATGTGAATCACCAGACGAGTGTTAGATATTTAAGGAGCTATTAAGTGCTGAAACAGTAACGAGTGCATTTAAAGTTAAAGGACAGTCTAGAATTTGACTCTGCATCACCAACAACCAGTTAATAGGAGTCAGACCTGCACAGATTCTCTCATCTTAGAAAGGAAATATTTTCACATATTTTCATTTATAGTTGTTCACTCAACAACTTTCCAGTTTAACGATAACAATCTGCAGTTTGTGAAATAAACGGATAAGTGGTGAAAACCCGTAGTGTGCGAAAATGTCTGACTGGTAGTGTATGCATTTGATTGTTTTGTTTTAATGCTTTTATTTTTATGTATGTAAACCACCATGTAAACACTTTCTACGAAAAATGCTTTATTAGGAAATTTGCCTTGCCTTTGTGGGCCAAGTGTGTCAGAGTGTGCAAAAAGTAAAAATATGCAGAATGTAAGTGTAGAGTGCAATGCATGCAGAGAGTGTTTGTTTACCAGCAGGGCTGTGTGTGCGTGGGCTCGGACGGCCTTGTGCAGCGACGTGAGGCCATCCTTGGCCCTGAAGTCGATGTGCGCTCCCCCCATCACAAGGACCCTGATCACCTCCCCGGCCCCGGGCTCACACTGCACCGCCAGCGTGAGGGGAGTTTCTGCAACACACAAACATATTAACAAGCATGAACACATATAAATCAGTCACTACTATGGAAAACCCATCTGAAACATTTGTCTAAAATCATCTAATTTAGTTTAAATACCACATTCATGTACAGCAAGGGTGTCGAGGGCCGTGGTCCAGCATGTTTTGGTGATTTCCCTGCTCAGAAACACCTGGTTCACCTTGCCAGTTAATTGTCAGGTTTAGTAAATGCGTTTTAGGAGAACCACCATCAAATTGTGCAGGACACCGGCCCTCCAGGGCCGGAGCTTGACACCCCTGATATACAGTGACCAAAAGCTGCAGCAATAAACAATGAGAAGTGAAGAAAACAATACGAGAAGACAGAATAGGGCTGCACAATATATCATCTTTTAACCGTTATCGCAGTATTAGTTTCTGTAATACTGCTACTGTGGAAGGCTTCAGTATGCAAATGAGCCTCTAACCAATCACAGTATTTCTGACAGGGTGACCAATCACAGCTCCAGCTGAGCTATTGGGTGTTCTGATGAATTGAGGTCTTCATAAAATCCAATCTTTAACCACTAAAGGTTCAGTACGGTGTTTTTAAAAGACCCATAATCTACATTTTTATTAATTTTTACTGTTCACAAAATCGATTTCATAATTCATCATAGCTCATTCTTACAAGACCATTTTCCAACCTTTGTTTACCCCTTACAATTAAACAGGCTGTTTTTGTTATTGTACCTTTAAGACTGATAAATGTAAATGATCTCTTTTTTGATTGGCTCCCCTGTATCAAATATCATTCCAAAGGCAACTCAGGGCTGAAATAGTCCTTAGAACTTCAGCATAATGGGCAGAGCTAAACTGCTGTAGGCTGAATAAGATTCATGTAAATGTGTGACATCACAAAAACTATAATTTGAAAATGGGCTGTTTTGCTGCTTCATAATGAAAATTTTGAAACAACATTTACAGACTTAAATTCCAGCAAAGTGACAATAAGGTCACTTTAATATGGTGAACGGAACTGCAGTTGCAATATGCAGGAGTAAAACTGCAATACTATCATTTTCTTTGATTTGACATGAACCAGAAGGAAGTGTGTGACGTTGAAGAACTGAGTGATACTTTTCTTTTTTCATGATCAACCCAAAGTGACTGTCAGTCACTAAAGACAGACCTGGTGTCTCTTTAAAACCAGAACTCTAAGCCTTTGTGGATAATGCGTTACTATAGACTATAAAATACTGAAAACCAGTCAGTTACATTTGTTTTAAGTATTTATAAGATTTTCATGCAATATAATTATGAAAAATGCAGTGCATTCCTGGCTGAGCCCAGCCTTTTGGCCTGCAGTGAATGTAGAGCAGCAGCTCTGACGCTCTGTGAAGAGCCAATTTCAAACCCTCCCTGAACAAATTCTTTTAGAGCAGAAAACATGCAAAAATGCATATTTCACACTAAAATATGCAAGGTGGGGGTTCTCTAAGACCAGCCTTCAGAACCACTCACATGGAGAAACTGATGCCTCCCAGTGGCTGTGTGTGGCGGTGGAGTTTGGGTCTGATGTCAGAGGGGCTGAGAGGCTGGCTGTGAGAACAGCAGGACTGTGACAGCACCAAGGAGCCAAACCGTGAAACAGAACCATCCGTCTCTCACCTCGCTGACAACCAGGCATTGCATCACAAACCTCTAATAATATTCCCTTCAGGCCAGTCGTCGACAGCAAAGAAAGGTGCTAAACTCCTAAAATTTGTCCTGTCAGTTCATGCATTTTTGCAAGTCTAGTAAATTACAGTGACTCTAATGCGCAAAGAAATACATTTTGTCGAAAAAACACAGTGGGGAAAAAAGCAATACAATTATTAGATAAACTTAAAGGAAGTGAATAAATTAATCCTGAAAAACCTCATGAAGACAAAATCTTTTGTAAGACAGTACAAGTCTACTACAGTGGTCAAATGCTGGGATCTGGCTAGTAAATCATTTTCAACCCTCATGTTCAAATTTACTAGCATGCTTTATGCTTGGATTCAGTTTGACCCCAGCAATTTAAACCTACAGAAAAAAGTTGAATTTAAAATCGCTACCCAAGTTTACATGTCAGAAACTTTGTTTCTTTGCTGACTACCTAAATAATGCTTTAAATAAACACACAGTTAAGAGTCCAGGTTCAAACTGACCCCAAAGAACATCAATGTGTACAAAATATGTAGAGGACAATAGAAACATACAACCATGCAAATTTAGTGTTCATCCAATTTGTCCCCATTAAATTAGGTAAAGGCATTTAATAAAAAATCCAAAAAATAATGTCAGTATAGGTCAAACTCACTCCGAACTTAACCAGAGGATTGAAAGTTAGCGGATTTGGATGTGTTAATCTTAATTCTTTTGTAAACTGACTGTTTTACAGGAGTGCCCTGACAAAAATAAAGTGATTGGAATTGTAAACTAATGCCACATAATGATTAACAAATGTTCAAAATAGTTAAAAGTGGGGGATCTTGTTAAGTGAATTTCTAGTTATACAGACTTGTGTAAATAAATCTTGTATAACAGTTCATAAACTAATCCTTTATAGCGTTAAAATGCCTCATAATGGTTCAAAATGGTTGAAAGTGGGGGATCCGATTAACTGAGTTTCTTATGATACAGATTTGTATAATAAACTTTGTATAACAGCTAGTATGCTAGGATTTGGATAGTAGGTTAAGGTTAAGATAGAGCTGGTGGATCTTTAGTTAAGCTTAAATAACCTGCCTGTTTCGTTCCCGAAGCTATACAGGCTTATGGTTTGAAGTTTAGTAATATTATCTGAAGCTCTTGTACACATGATTGAATCTCTGAGGAACATGCAGAGAAACAGCATGTGTCATGTATAAAGATGCATCTGTGCATATTCTGAAGATGCTCATTGAATATTCATGCAGATCTGCATGCAGGTGCATTTTCCAGGGGGTTAAAACATAGCTGTAGGAGTATTTAATGTAAAATCTATAATCTAAATGAGTATTCCATTCCAAATCTGTATTATATAGAATATATTACACTGACTCATAGTACAACATGAATTATACATGAATGAAAGTGAGAGACCAGGTGTCACACTAAAAATGTAATCCTGTTAAGACATAGTAAAACAAGGTTAGAAAATAGTCATGTAAAATGAATTATGCATGAATTATGAATATAAGTACATAAACCCACAGAAATGAGTGGGTTTATATACACTGGGTAAATAAAATCAGAAACTTTAAGGATATGGATTCTTTACAAATTAAAGATACAGGATCTAAATAAGTTAATCCTTTCATTGCCTTTTATTTAGGCAGAAAAATCGGATTAAAATATTTTATGAGAGTGAATAACCTACTAAAGTGGTCAGAAATGATACGTTTATGAGTGAGGTGTTGCACAAATAATTACAAAATATAATTTCCCCTCCTTAATTTCAGGAGAAAAGGTTAGTTATGTTATTGAAAATTAAACTTCTAAATTCATTTTAATCTTACTTTAATTTATGTGTTCCTCAAATAAAGCCTCTGAAGCTCAAACATGTAACATTAGTGAGGGTTATTGCAAAATAAGAGCTAAACTGACGTAAACCCTACTTTATCAACATTTAAACAGTTTACCAGACAAAGAAGAGGCTCTAACACACTGTCAAATTAAAAGTAACGAGCATGATATGAAGCGTTGTCTGTTTTGCAGTAATTTGTGAGGTAATTCAGGGTTAACTGCTCAACTGGAAAACATAAACAGGACCGTTAGCCTGAATGCTAACCTAACTTTAACTTAGGTTAGCGGGAACAACTCCTGAAACAGCCCTGAAACACCTGCCCGGAGGACTTTCACCCTCCAAACCCTTTAGCTCCTTCAGGAATGTCAGAAGTTACTGAATTTTTCTTGAATTTTGTCGTTTTCCTCCGGGTCTCTACTCGAGCTCTGATGGAGTTTGACTGAAAGATGCTAACGGCTGAAACCGGCTCTGAATTCAAACCGCGTCTCGCGCTGCTTCTGATTGGCTGTAGAAAATCATAATGGCTCTGTACTAGCCTAACAGAGGAGAATAAGAAAATGTATTTATATCATACGTTATTATATATTGATATTATTAAAAGTATACCTTTTACATTATATTTGTAACATACACACACATATATATACACTATATAGACCTCTTAATTATCGAATTCAGGTCAATCTTAATGCTTCAGCAGACCAAGGCATTTTGGACAGCGCCAGGCTTCCAACTTTGTGGACCCAGTTTGGGGAAGAACCTTTTCTATTCCAGCATGACTGTGTCCCAGTGCACA
>JBBPCX010067212.1:0-13556 GCA_037974365.1 Hydrocynus forskahlii | reverse complement strand
CGTTTCTCTATACTCCACTCTCTTCTCTCTACACACACACACACACACACACACACACACACACACACACACACACACACAACCAATCAAAACTTTTTCCCACTTATTCATTTATTTCATAAACTGCAGATTTTTATTCTTGTTAAAACTGTAAAACTGTTGACTGAACAACTATCAAATTCTAGACTGTCCTTTAACTTTAAATGCAGTCATTAACTGTTTCATCACTTAACAGCTTGTAAAATATCTATCACTTTTTTTGGTGATCCACATTATAATTATAATTATATTATATAAATGACATTTTCTGGCTAATAAAGGTCCTCAAACTATGAACATACTGTACATGATTTACTTGCTAGCAAACAATACTGATTGTAATTTTAGTGAATATAAATGTATAAAAAGTGTGTATCAAAGTGTGACAAAGATAAAATAATCTGAATTGAGCCACATGGAGATCTAGGGAGAGAAAAGAGATCATCAAAGGAATTTTACAAAAATTCTGAACTATTTAGCTACATTTATTGGAAACTGACACATTTTCCAAATAATGTCACATTGGATTAATACATTAAACTTTTTTGTATTTTCCAAAGGGCAAACGCTGTTATGTTTTTGGAGAACCAGATTAAGAGGATTGACAAGACTGATGAATTAAAAATGACTTTTCTGGTAGTGTACAATATAAAACAGTAATAAAATGGATGTTATGTATAAATGCAGTAGTTGTACTATTCACATTGTTTCTGCCTTGTATTTACTTTGTATTTACTATGATGTATTTGCTTAATTTTTCAGTAATGATATCCAAAATCCAATTGTAGAAGTTGCAACACTGCACAATTTAAATTACTCAAACAAATTCCTTCAAGAGTCAAATCATGTATAAAAACAGGGAGATCACTAAACTGCATTTAACTACTGAGTTTGAACAATTCAACTGCATAAACATCATCTACCCATTTTCTAAGACAAGAGTTCCGTTTAAATGATCACAGGAGCTAATTCAGACCTCCAGCTGCATCAGGATCTGTGGGTTGCTCATGTTGGCCAACAGGGATGGATCCATGGTGCTGTTGATTCTCTTCAAAGACTCTGAGATCGTTTCAGCATCCAGCTGGTACTGTGGTGCAAATAAATAAATAAATAAATACATACAGAAATAACTAAATATTGTAGTGTACATAAGCGAAGCCATTGTTTCACATCCCTCGTCCTGGAGATCCCCTGGTCAGCACATTTTAATGTTTACTATGGATATTCCAATAGGGAATTGGGGAGGCTCCATACCTGCCAGAAGGGCTGTTTTGACTTGGATGTGCAAGTGAACAATTATTTTCTCACTTGCTGAAATTATCCATCTCTGCAGTGTAGATATTATGATGGCATGATTGTTGCATACAATCAAAAGCGATACAGCAAAACTGCCAAGCTGACACACAACCTGCCTGTGATCAGTGAGGTTAAAAAATTATAAGAAGTACACTAACAGTCAAAGGTTTTTGCACACAATTTGCTTACAAATAAATGTATAGTATGTTCAGCATTTGGGATCCTGTATTAGCCAGAAAATGTCATTTTTTATTAATCACTTCTGACCTATAAAAAAACAACTAATAATTATAATTATAATTATAATGTGGATCACCAGACAAGTGTTAGATATTTAACGAGCCATTTAGTGATGAAACAGTTTGTGAGTGCATTTAAAGCTAAAGGACAGTCAAGTATTTTACTCTGTATAATTACCCAACCAGTTAACAGGATGTAAGACATGCACTGTCACTTATTTTTATAAAGACATTTCTTATAACATATTTTCATTTATAGTTGATCACCAATTTTTCAACGTTTAACAAGAATAAACATCTGCAGTTTATGACATAAATGGAAAAATTGAAAAAAACCTGTGGAGTGCAAAAACTTTTGACTGGCAGTCTAGCTTTGGAGTTTATAAATGTGATGACTACTTTAGCCATAATTCCCTTACCTTTTTGTAGTCGTCCACATTGTCCAGGTGGGCCTCCTGGCAGACGCAAAGGCTGAGGAACTGCTTCCATTCTTTTTGCACAGTGGCAATATGGCTCTGAAACAGCATACAGGCAGTAAATGTATATTTCTATGAAGTAAACAAATACAGTCACTAACTGTTAGTGATTGTTACTTTATTTAATTTAGTGATTGATTTGAGCAACAAATGGATGTACTGATGGATGGATGGCTTTTGTATTACCATAATTACAGATGAGGCTGTATGCTTAGTAGTCACCAGATCGTCGGCCTCGTTCTGTAGCTTGTGCATCTCTGTCTCATGGTTCAATAAGCCATTATTCTTGAATTTCTGCCAAACAAGCCATTATTTATTTACAATATTTAGATGATGTTGAAAGAAACTGATGTTGAAAGAAATGGAATTAAAAACAGTCGGAACTGCTGACCTATCATTGTAAGAATGTAATTCATTACCTAACAATATAATTTCTAAAGCACCTGCATATAAATAATTATGCACTATAAATCAACTTACAAAAGGCAGAAATACAAAGGAGAGAAAAAAAACAAAAACACAAACAAGATGATAAAACTACACAATACCATCCCAAAGAGCAACACAACAGAACAATTATGAAAAGGAAGGTCTTCAGTGTTTAGATGAGATGAGGAGTTTCTAAAGTCACTAGGCAAGGAGTTGCAGAGCTAGGCTGCAAAGGGTGTGTCAAGCGAAAGAGCAGCAAACACTCGTTTTAGACTGTTTTACACCATTTTTAGTTGTTGAAGTAAGCTTTTACTAAGAAGTAAGTTTTAAAGGTTAAGTTGATATGTTATGTTTCTGTTCAAGCAGCGAAAATGCCAAACTGTGCAGGTTTCTGGCCCTCCAACATTATAAATGGATACAATTATTGTCCCCCTGACCTCATATTCCATGCGGACTCCTGTGGAGTCTATGATTCGGTCACTCCAGTCCCTCTTTCTCATGCGCTCTTGCTGGTCGGACAGGTAGTGGAGCTCCTTGTTGCAGTGCTGGATGTAATCATACAGAGAGGACAGGTGCCGTTTACATCTCAGAGAATCTTCCTGAAAAACAGAAATACACACAAATAGATAGAAAGAGTGGTAAATGTCATCCAATAGGACTCCACACTCATGCAGGCCACTTTCCATTTTAGATTTGTATGTCTGCCATAACTTTAAACAAACGAAAGCAAAAAAAAGCTCACCAGAAGGCTTGTGTACTGTCTTTTCACAGAAGGAAGATTCTGTTGAATACATAGGAGGAGGGACAGTCCTTTAATTAAATGAATGTACATACCAGTCAAATGTTTTTGCACATTACAGGTTTTACCACTTATCCATTTTTTCATAAACTGCAATATATTTTGGTTAGGCATCAGTAATTTGTTGAGTGGACAACTATATACAAAAATATGTCAAGAATATGTAACACTGCATGTCTGACATCCTGTTAACTGTTTTTGTGGTGATGTAGAGTCAAATTCTAGACTCTCCTACAACTTTAAATGCACTCATAAACTGTTATCACTTAATAGCTCCTTATATCTAACACTTGACTGATGATGATGATCCACATTATTATAATTATATTAGGTGGCTTTTTATAGGTGATGAATGAAAAATGACTGCGGTTACCGTCAAGTCTATCTGAGAACGGTAAGCTTCAATCTCTTTATGCAGGATGTTGTGGGCAGCAATCTGTTTCTCCACATCAGACAGGGTCGGTCCATAATCTTCATCCAGAATCTGCCTCTGGATTGCAGACAGTGATCAAACATCTAACAGTCACAACACACTCACTATCTTACTCACATTTTGCTGAGACCAGCAGATTTGCCCTTGGAAAAAGAAATGATATACTGCTCTTTCAAAATTTTGCTACAAAAAGACATTAGAAATACTCAAAACAAATGAGCCCAAATACTCAAAACAAATGGTTAGGCCCAAACTTCTGGCCTGCAGCATATATTGCAAACTGAGAGAGTAAAAAAAAATTTCGGTGCAGTATGCATTTGTTCAAGCTTGTCATACTCCTGGCCAAGATACCACAGTACTACATAGGCCAGAAAGATAATCAAATATCTCACCTGTTTATCAGCAAGTACTTGGGCCCAGTCAATTCTAGGTGAGAGATCCAGCCCCAGACTCTGATTATACAGGTCCCGATATTTAGCACAGTCCTTAGACCAGCGATCATGCAGGTTGCTCACGCTGGGAGATGAAAAAGGTTTAGCTCTGGCACACACTGAGATATTCTACATTTGCATGCTACTCACTTCATATATGCTAAAATACGCTCAGTATTTTATTATTATAATTATAATGTGGATCACCAGACAAATGTTAGATATGTGACAAGTCATTGATGAAAACGGTTAACTAGTGCATTTAAAGTTAAAAGACTAACAGAATTTGACTCTGCATCACTACACAACCAAGGATGTCAGATATGCACAGATTAGTTCATCTTTCATAATGGAAATTTGACATATTTTCATTTATAGTTGTTCAGTCAACAACTTTTCAGTGTTTAACATGAATAAAAATCTATTTCTAAAATAAATGGACAAGTGGTAATTAATTACATGTAGTTTTACATAATTACAGTTGATTTAATTAGTCTGTCACCCATGGTTGATTTTGGATCTCAGGATATGGCACTGTGAAATTGCCTCTGTCAAGAATGCAAGGACTGGGAATGTGATTCTGTGTGTGTGTGTGTGTGTGTGTGTGTGTGTGTGTGTGTATGTGTGTGTGTGTGTGTGTGTGTGTGTGTGTGTGTGTGTGTGTGTATGAACTTTCTGCACTCACTCCATCTCGATCTCTCCTGCTTGTGGGTGATAATGTTTCTTGATTTTATCCACATCCAGGAAAAGCTCTTTCAGCAGAGTCTCTGCCTCTGACAGATTATCAGCCGTCTCAATCCGACGAGTCAGAGACAAACCCTGACTATCATCCCTAGAGTCCTGAGAAGAGAAGAGAATAATTCATGGTGGTAAATTAGGTTTTAAGATCAATAACAGATTAATATGCTTGTGTGTGTGTGTGTGTGTGTGTGTGTGTGTGTGTGTGTGTGTTACCTCAGACAGCAAATCTTCAGCTCGCAGTATATTCTTCTCCACCTGGTCTGCATTCTTCTGCACACGAGTGATCAGCACTGTCAGATCATTCATCTGAGACCTACACATACATGCACACAAAAATTCATACCTTATTACCTTATAGTCATTCCTTATTATTTTCAAAACTTTAAAAAACTATTAAATATTCAGTAACTACTACAAAATTTGTAAATTATGCTGTAATCAGCAACAAAGGAATCAGTCAAACTGGCTTCTTTTTTTGCACATTGATTAGATTAACTAAAAGAAATGAGAATGAATGTTTTACTGTGACAGGCAGCAAAGTGCCTAAAGATACAAGGGGCCTAGATGAAGGTGAATCAACCGCTCAGCATTCAGCACTACCAGTATACTAATCACTGGCCTGATCATCTGGAATAATCTGCACCCGTTTCTTCATTGTATGTATATATACATGTGTGTGTGTGACTAGACTATGCACACACAATAGATCCCCTAAATGCCATGTCACTCCTCAACTCTTTCACCCTTTTGTTCCTTCAGTTCCATCCTTCCTCCCACGCTGGCCGTCCCCTATGGTGACCCACTGGGTGGGTGTGTTGCCTAAAATATCAAGACATTCAGGCCAGCTTTTCAAGGGATTTTCTCTGCTCTTTCAGAGATTAATCTGTGTCACCTTTCAGCCCTAAAAAAGGCATGATTCCTGTTTAAAAAGAGTTAAGAAATTCTATTCTTCACTATAATTCGTCACTTATTGCAGGTTTCACTATTAGAATGGAACATAAAAGGTTAACCGTAAATTAATCATCACCCCTGAGTCATGCTTATCTTCAACAGGATGAGCTGGCAGACTGTTCATTCATCCCCAAGCCCCTACTAAAGTCACGATTCTTCAGCCAAGGCCATTGAGTTAGTTTACATTACCTTTTATTGTCAGCATCATCAGTTGTGATTATGTTGATAAACAGAATTAGAAAACTTTATTGATCTCAAAGGAAATTTAGAAAATCCAAGAAGGTTTCCATTCATTTAAATGTGTACATAATTTCCACATGAATAAACCATCATTATTGTTGACAAAAGTAAGTCCTCTGAATGATAAAATTGCATTTGAAATACATTTTATTCATGTAGAAATGCTTCCTGAATGAATGTGCTCTGTTTCAGTGTGCAGTATTTAATGTAAAATAAATCTCACAGTGTTGACCTAAAATGTAGCATTTTTACATGTTTGTTGTCTAAAGAGGACGTGAATTTTGTTTGCAAATTGATCCCAAACTTAGCATTAAAATCTGCAAGCCAGCTGATGAGAAAGTAAAGTGTGTATATGTGTGTGTGTGTGTGTGTGTGGAGAGAGAGAGAGAGAGGGTGAGTGAGAGAGAGAGAAAGAGAGAGAAAGAATGAGGATGTAAAACAGCCAAGGAGGTAAAAATGAGCGAGTGTGAGTAAGTGAGTACCATGTGTGGGTGTGTTTGTGTTGAGCTAGCACTGCAGGGCGTTCCTGTTTGGCGTCTTTGCCTGTTATGCATGCCACACCCATAAAGCAGCATAACACACACACTGAAAATATGACAAGGACGCACAACGAAAGACACACATAGACACCGATCAGCATTAAGTTCTTGTGACTGTTTACTGCCCCGGACCGATCTGCATGCTTGTTTGTCTGAAATAATGAGACATTTGGTGCATTTCCACATTTCCTGACTATATTCAGCCTTTTTATTAAAAGTTATTTTTAAATTAGGCCTGTCACACATTCTATACACATTCGAAACCACATTTTTGTATGTTTATTTATGAGCACGTTGCACCATGCAGTTTTACTCTATTGCCCCCATTATAATATTGCATTATTAATATTATTAATATTAATAATTAACAGATTTATGCTCCGTTCTTCCTCCTTGGATTTTATGCTCTGATGTTCAGGCAGGCAACCTTGAGCTCTAGACAGTGCAATAATAAAACATGCTATGAATAACACATATTACAATATAATGATTGCACATATGGTCCACAAATGAGATTGGGCAAATCTTGTTAAATACATCCAATTAGATGACTGACCCAGGTTTAGAATTAGACAAATAAAGTGCCTTGAAACAGTATTCAATCCATTTTAATAACTCAGTCCATTTTAATTCCAGGTTGTAAGGCAACAAAACATGAAAAATGCCAAGGGGGGTGAATACTTTTGCAGGCCACTGTACATTGATCCTGAACTAAAAATCTCGCTGTGAGAGGCTAATTTATTTATACATGACATTTATAATCAGCAAAAGTCCAAGTACTACACAACATCTAAATAATGGCCAATAAAATACAGCACACTACGGCTGCACAATATATCGTCTGCTAAACGTTATCATGACATCGCAGAAGTCAGTATGCAAATGAGCCTCTAACCAATCACAGTATTTCTGACAGGGTACCCAATCACAGCTCCAGATGAGTTACTGGGTGTTCTGATTAATTAAAGTTTTCATGTAATCCAACAATAGTCTAATTATTTAAATCTTAATTATTTTAAACAAAGATCCTAATTGACTGAGATTTTTTGAGACATTTTTCTGTTTAATTTTAAGGACATTTGTGTGGGTTTGTGAGCCACAAATGTAACTCATAATCAAAATTAATTTTTAGATTATCTTCAAACCATAGTATTAAACTGGCTGTTTTTGTTATTGTGCTTTTAAGACTAATCTTATTTTTGATTGGCTGCTCTGTATTTCAGCAACACGGGGACTGAAACTCTCCTTAGAAGTGCAGCATGAACGGGCAGGGCTAAACTGCTGTAGTCAGAATAAGGAGACATAGTTAACTATGTTTGTTTTGTGGTATCACAAAAACTGTGATTTGTTTTTGCAGCTTAGTTTCCATACATGGACTGTACGGATGGGGTGGAGTACTATTGGAAACAATATTTACAGACTTTAATTTCCAGTAAAGTGATGGTATATAAATTCCAGTAAAGTGATGTTATAAGGCCTTTAAATTAATCACAGTTGCAATGTGTGGCAGTCATGGGTTCGATTCCTACCTTCAGCGTACCACCACTGGGTACGCTGAAGGTAGGAATTGAACCCATGACCTCTTGGTCCAGAGGCAAGTATCCTATCCACTAAGCCATCACCACACAAACACATTGTGTTATTAGTATCCCAGTACTGTTGTCCGCCAAAGACACACACTTTCAAACACACAATCACTCACAAACACACACACACACACACACACTGCATTTAAGAAGATTTCACATGAAAGCTACAAACTTTTTTTATGGGCAGTGTATTTACTCTGATGTTTGCTACACTCACTTAATTTGACTCACAACCACGTCCCGTCTGGCAGGAATCTTTCTGCTCATAAAGAGTTTATCATGCATATTAGGCTGTGCATACCTTACTCTGACTGCAGCACAGCCCCGTGAGTCACTGCTGTTTTTGAAAGCGATTACTGAGATACCAGAACAGGCGAGGCCTGCCATAAAGATAAATAAAACCACTCGCAGGCCTGCCCCATCATACTTCATATGTGGGTGACGCAGTGCATTCTTTAGCTCAATAATCATTTATGGTTGCTGAGTTAAAAATGTAAAGAAAACCAAATATGTACAACACTAGAAAAGGCACAATACAACAATAACATATGAATAATGTAAAGTAGGTCATGAATAATTTACAGTAGATTCAAAATCATTTATAGTAGTTATTGAATAATCTATAGCAGATGCCTGAATAAGTTAAAGTAGATACTGATTAATTTATCGTAGATTCTGAATAAATTAAAGTAAGTATTGAATTATCCATAGCAGATTCTGAATAAGCTAAAGTAGCTAATGAATCATTTACAGTGGATTCTGAATAATTAATCCTGGTCACTGAATTAATAATTAGTGAATCATTCTTAACAGTGAATGAGTATTCACTGAGTAATTTGTTACTGAATAATTCATAGTAGTTGATGGAAAATTTATAGTGGTTACAAAATAATACATAACAGTAAATGAATATTTGTTACCGAATGATACATAGTATATAATATATTTGTGAATAATTAATCAAATATGCATAGAAAAAATAAGCAATTAATAGTAAGTACCAAATAAAATAATAATAGATCATGAAGTTAAAAAACAATAGTTTAATAAGTGTAATATTAAAACCATAATGGAACATTTTTTAAGCAGAAAATGTAGTCAAAACTTGCCTGTAGCTACAGATAACAATGGAATGATGCACTGAATTTAAGACATACATATGTTAATATATAATAATACAGTATATAGATGTAAAGGATCAAACAAACTTGAAAAAGACACAAAAAAACATACACACACACACACACACACACACACACACACACACACACACACACACACACACACACACACACAGCTGTACTCACGGGCCGATCTTCGGACTGTTGTCACTCTTCTTGAGCATGATGGGTGTCTGGTTGCAAGTGTAAGTGCAGTCCCAGTTCCTCTCTCTTTCTTTCTCCTTTCCTCGCTCTGTCTCTCAGTCTTCTCTGTTTCCAGTTGATCTCTCCTCTCCAGTTAAGGTGCATTTACCTGTCTTGGCACCGCCCACCGAAACAGATGCACCACCTTTCATTCGGCACAGGTGGGACTGGGACTACCTGTTACATTCTTTCTTTCTTTCTATCTGTCCTTTTCTCTGTCTGCCTGTATGTCTATGTGCTCTACCTATATTTCTGCCACTGAAAACCATCTCTCCGCTGATCTGATACAATCTAATCTCTTATTTCTATTTACTTAACATAAACAGAGAATCTGAACTGTGAATATACACACACACACACACACAGACACACACACACATACACAGGTATTTAAAAAAAAGGGAAAGTGACCATTCTGTCATACTTGAACACACCACAGCACACAGTGTGAACAGCACAAAATTCTTCCTCTGCATTTAACCCATTCACCATGTGAAGCAGCAGGCAGCCAGGAGCACAGCGCCCACAGAGCAGTGTGTGGGGATGGCACCTTGCTCAGAGGTGCTTAGCATATCTTGCTCAAGGGTACCTCAGTGGTGCAACAGATCAGTGTTAAAAGGACATAGGCCTGGCATAAAAGTACAAAGTAGAATAAAAGAGGAATGCAGCAGAACTTGTCAAACAAAGAAAAGCCCAACCTTCTCATTCTCCTGCCCTTCTTTTCTTTTCTCTCCCTCTCAGGCTTCCACTCACAATCTGCTCATCATTCCCACCTTCTGTGGCTGCTGCTAATGAACCCATCTTTGGCAAACTTTACAGAACACACACTTCTGACTGAACTCTCATAAAGTCTAGGTGATCTAATTGCTCCCCCAAATTTTTCACACAGGGGGCAGTGTTTCAAATCCAGTCTGCATTTACTGTAAAATCAGTAACATGTTTCATAATGACCTTCTAATGCAGTCATGAGGGAAAAAATCATATATAAGGAGTTCTTTAAGGATTTTAGCAGAAGATTGTGTTCAAGCTTAAAGAAATTGAACAGCTAAGCCTTTTATTGGTTACGGTAATAGAAATTCAAGTGCTGAGTATTTTTCCAAAGACAAACAGGGAAACACACCTGTTTCTCTAACATGTTTAATAAACCTGGCTGTAATAACTACCGAGTTGAATCAGATGTGTTTGAATAAATTACAATAATGAGCTGGACTTGGATCCTCCTAGAGCAGAACTGGACCTTCAGCTGCAGGAAAATAATAACACAGTGTTTCCCTCTGGCCTACAAAAATTATCAGTGTTTACAGCGTTATGGAAGCAATAAGTACTGCTGAGGCCGCTGGCGGTTCAGTTTGTGTTTAAACATCAGTACTGAACACACCCAGTAAACAAATGAACCACAACTCACAAGATGAATGCAGATTAGGCAGAGGGAGAGAGAAAGAGAGAGAAAGACTGAGGCTACACATTGATCACTGTTTATGTCACAATGAAAGATGTAATGAAATTTGATTAAAATATGAGCAGTTCTTCATGAAACTGAAACTGTGACAGACGCTTTTTGAGATTTCAGTGCAAAGTTAGATGGTTCGACTATTACAGCGAACTTTTCTTGTTATCAGTGTTTAATGACATTCAAGAGCAATTAAAAGCTCTTAATCTACTTGAAGAGGGAGTGAGTGAAAGAGTGATTGAATGAAAGAGTGAGTAAATGAGAGAATAAATGTATAAATAAGTCACTGGGCGAGTGAATGAGTGATAAAATGAATGAGTGAGTGATTAATGAATGAGTGAGATACTAAATGAATGAGTAAGATATTAAATGAATGAGTGAGTGAGTGAGTGATTAAATGAATGAGTGAATGATTAAACGAATGGGAGTGTGTGTTATTAAATGAATGAGTGAACGAAGGATAAAAATGAGGGAGTGAGGGAGTGAGTGATTAAATGAATTAGACCGTCAATGGGTAAGTGAATGAGGGATGAAAGGAATGAGAGCGTGATTACATAAATGAATGAATGAGTGAGAGAGTAATTAAATGAATGAGTGATGACAGAGTAAATGAATGAGGGAGTGCATGATTAAATGAATCAATGTGTGAGTGAGTAAGTAATTAAATGAATGGGTAATGTGTGATTACATGCATGAGTGTGTTAGTGAGTGAATGTGTGAGAAAATGAATAAGTATATAAAGTACATTCTAGACTGCCTAGAATGCACTCATTAACTGTTTCATCTCTTAATAGCTTGTTGAATATCTAATACTTGTCTGGTGATCCTATAGTTATATAAGGTGGCTCTTATAGGTCAGTAGTGATATACTGTACATTTATTTGTCAGTAAAGAATGTGGAGTGTATTTTTAGTAAATAGTAATTTACTAAAATTACTGCTGTTACTTGGGGTTCATTGCTAAGACCAAAACTTGCTACTGGAAAATCTAGTCAAAGGTCATTGCATTCATCTGGCTTTAATGAATGAGTGAGAGAGTCAGTGTAGGTGCGTGTGAGCAAGAGAGAGTCAGTGAAACGTAATTAGAGAGTTAGTGAATGAGAGACTGAATGCGGAATGAATGAGTTTGTGAGAGCATGACTGAGTATTCTCAAAAAGATAAATAGACAACACCCAAATCAAGAGAAAAAATTACATACACTACCATTCAAAAGTTTCTGCACACCACAGGTGTTTCCCGCACCCTGTGGTGGGCTGGCTCCCTGCCCAGGGTGAGCCCCTGCCTCGTACCCATTGACCCCAGGATAGGCACTGGGTACCCACAACCCTAGCAGTTACAGAAAAGTATGTGGTTTTACCCACTTATCAATTTATTTTATAAACTGCAGAATTTTATTCTTGTTAAACATTTGAAAGATGTTGAGTGAACAACTATTTGTCAAATATGTAAAATATGCCAAGCTTCCTTATAAGATGAAAGAATCTGTAATAATCCATGTTTGACACCCTATTAACTGGTTGTGTGGTGATGCAGAATCAAATTCTAGACTGTTTTTTAACTTTAAATGCACACATTAACTGTTTCATCACTTGCGGCAGCTGGATGGCCTAGTGGTTAGGGAGTTGGCCCTGCAATCAGAAGGTTGTGGGTTTGACTATCAACTGCTAGTATCATCACTGAGGTACCCTTGAGCAAAGTACCATCCCCACACACTGCTCCCTGGGTGCCCCTTATTGGTGACTGGCAACTGCTTCACTTGGTGAATTGCCACTTTACTTAATGGCTTGTTAAATATCTAACACTTGTCTGGTAATCCACATTATAATTATTATTGTATTTGGTGGCTTTTTGTAAGTCAGTAGTGATTAATAAAAAAAGTTATGTTCTGAATGCATGTACAGTATTGTACAGGAGATTTTGGGCTACAAGCTATCCAGTTACAGTGTTTCTGCCTTAATTCTCTCCCTACAGTTTATGGCCAGTCATTCTCCCAAAATCCAGCGGAAAGTCAATCCAGCAAAGTTTTTTCTGTCTAGCTGCTTTTGATATTGTGCGCTGTATTATTATTTTTTGTTTGAGTTTTTAATCTTTTCTTAGCATTTTTTAGCCATGGGATGAAAAGCTAGCCCAGTGATGTCCTAGTTCACCTTTATTTTTCAGTGTTAAAAAGTCCCACTGAAATCTTCAGGCCAAATAGACAATGGTGCTTCTATTTTGTTGACTTCCCAGTTGTTACCTCCATTGCTGTTTTAATGTGCAGAAAGTGTGGTTCATTGTGCCAGTAGAAAAGTGCTGCATGTTTCAGAAATGTCAAGCTTAATATCTACTGTGAAATGTGGTCATCAGCCAAGTGCGCTACTAGGTCACTGAAGTGCACTGAAACAAGTGCCTTCAGCTTTACGATGTGTGTCGCTAATGTGAGCTGTTTGTTTGAACGCTGTCACTAGAGGATACCTGCAGGCATTCTGGTCATTCTAATACTTTACACAGGTGTGTCTGCACCACACCTTAGCCAAGAACTTAGTACACATACAACCCCC
>JBBPCX010067211.1:0-13557 GCA_037974365.1 Hydrocynus forskahlii | reverse complement strand
TCTCTCTCTCTCTCTCTCTCTCTCTCTCTCTCTCTCTCTCTTTCTCTTTCAACACATATTTCCACACTAAGAGGAACCCTGCGATCCACCCCCACCACCACCACACACACACACACACACACACACACCTCTGGACAAATTCCACCATGCATTCAATCAGAATAATGGTGGGAAACATAGACAAACATTAAAAGTTAAACTGCTCTGGCCTGACTAGAAACATAAATTCCACCAGATCAAACAAGTGTACAGGAAAGTGAGTGACATCAGGAGGCACGTAAATCCACAGATAGCGTAAACAGGTTGGGTAGAGGAATCCTCCTGGTACATGGTGACTCAAGTGAAGCATAATTGGTAAGGGCCTTCAAGGCTGAGGAAATGGAGACAGAGACACAGACACAGACAAGGCAGCTGGTACAAGCATGTACAGAGAACAAGATACAGGCAAGAATTTTCACGGGCTTAGTACTCCCGAGCCTGGGAAGGATGGGAGCATACCACACAAGGTCTGGCCATGACAGGACATAAGCAGATGTATGTCCATCTTCCGTTTATTTGTAACACCACTTCAGAAATCATAATCATTAACAATGGAAAGCTCCTCACAGGAGTTAATCAGTCTTATCAATAGGCTTATCCTCATCCATTATAAGGGAAACAAAAACCTAACCATGGGCACAAGAGGGCCTGAATGAAAGCAGAGACTCTACAAGGAACAAACTAAATCAAGGAATATATTTAAGAAATTGATCATAAGAAAGAATGTATTATATATTTAAAACATGAGCTTTTGCGTTAGCTAGCTCAGCCTAGCTAACTCAGCCCAGCAGATTACACCGAATGTGTTTCTCAGACTGTTTTGTTTGCTGAACTGGCCTTTCTCACAGACAGAGGGTCTTTCCAGTTAGAAATCAGCAGAGTTTACTAACAGTTTAATTTTAGTTTTGCTAAGGAACAAAAGGTGAAAGGATTAAGTGAACTGAAGCAAGACAATGCACAGATTTACTGTAAATTTGAACAAAACTAGATTGGATACAATGATCAGTTCCAGCTAATCTGAATAACAGAGATTGGTGCAGTCAGCCAGTAGAGCTAACAAGATACAGTACTGTTGTTACCATCTACATATGGCATATATAAGGTTTATGATTAACTTTATTTATATTTGGCTACCTAGCTAGCTACAAGTGTGGAACTATTAGCCCATTCATTTCTATATACAAACTACTGACTCATTATGTTAGTAATGTATGGCTTTCTCACGTCACAAAAAACTATGTTCAGTGTTCAGATGTGAGTTTGTGTTGTTTACCAGACAACTAAAAACAATCTTCTGCTTTCTTCGACATGAAAAATTACAAACGTTGGGTATACCATAAGCTACTTTATGTGTGTTAGCCTGTCATGTGCCTGTTCAGCAAGGAGACACAGGAGCAGACTTCCATCAGTCTTTCTTTGCTTTTTATTTCCAAAACACAAAGCAAAGAAGGCTCAAGGGCCCAAAAACTCCTGACAGGACTGAACAGACACAACTCGATACACTGTGATGGAGAACAAAGGAGAGAACGCAAAACAGAGTATTTATACTATGAACTAAACACAAAACACATGGTAATCATTAGTCTTTCATCCCTGGCCAGGGATGAGACCACACCCCCAGTCAACATAAAAGCCCTTTATATAACTTAGATAATAGCGGCCACTGACTGGGGATATGACAGAAACCCCCCTCCCACCCCACCCCCAAAAGGGCGCTGGAAAGGAAGGAGCAGGAGCCATGGCAGGAGCCGGGGCCTCAGGAACACTGTACAGCTTAGCTAGCAGGCTCCCTGGGGCCTTAGCTATGCTAGCTGCCCCCCCTGGGGCCTTAGCTATGCTAGCTGCCCCCTCTGGGGCCTCAGCTATGCAGTGGGTTGGTACGAGCTTTAGTGGCTAGAGGCTTCTCTAAGGGGCCTAGCGGTACAGCTAAGGGGCCTAGGAGCTCAACTGAGGGGCCTAGTGGTACTGATAAAGGGCCTAGCCTTCTGGGTGCAGCCACCGGCTGTGGCTCGCTCGGGAGCTAAGCTTCTTGGCTCGGGAGTGGCTGTTGTGGAACCAGCGTGGGAGGCTTTGGCTGGCTTGGAGCCAGTACTGGAGGCTGCTTAGCCTCTTGTGGCAGCTGGTTGGTCTGCTTAGCCTCTTCAGGCACCTGCTTGTTAGGCTGCAGGGCCTTGAGAAGCCGCTGGCTGGCTGGTGTGCCTTTTCGCGCCACTGGCTGGGTGGTTTAGCCTTGTTTAGCAGCTGGCTAGGCTGCTTAGCCTCATTGTTCGGCTGGCCAGACCATTCAGCTGTTGGCTGTTGGCTAAGGGTGCTGACCAGGTTCATGAACTGTTCTGTTAGCCAATCCAACCAGCTCCGTTGTTCCTCCAGTTGCCGCTGGATCTCTCACTCGACCGCGGTGGGTGGTGGGGTCAGTCACGTAGCCTCCTGGTGCAGTTGGCTAGGCTGCTCAATGGTGGGTTTGGGCTGCTTGGGGACTTGAGAGTCCAAGTTGGCCGCGAGTGCGGCTTGCTGGTCCCTCACTCTCTCCTGGAGCGTCCTTGTTTCCGGTGAGAGGACCGGAAGAGCACCAGGGACTTCATCCCTCACCGGTGTGCTCCAGGCATTCCACATGCCTTTATTCATATAATGATTCTAAAAGAAGTTATCCGATGTATTTGTGGTGGCCTAGGGTAACAAGTCCCCGTCTTTACTTATTCTCTTTTGTTACTTTGACTTTAAGTTTGATTACACCCTTTTAGGATCTCTTGGAGCACAACAAATGAATGAGCCTCACTCCATATGTTTCTTTTTCTAAGCAAACAGTTTATTTCAGTTTTGCAAGAAAAGGAGACCGTGCAAGCAAAGCCCTCAAGGTAGAGCTGAAGATCTTTGCCCGAACCCGATGGAACCCGTCGGGACCTGACGGGTTCAGTCGGGTTTGGGCTTAATTTCTATCATTTTACACGGGCTCGGGCCGTAGTTTGTACAATAGACAAACTAAACAGGAAAGAAAAAAATCAAACTCATAAGTCCTGGGCCTCCATGCTGCCACCGTGAGGCCCTCTAACTCAAAAGGAAACAAAAGAAAATTATCAAAAACCCCAGACCGTGCCCAGTCCACTGTACTTGCCCCCTTGTGCCTTTGCTTGCTTTTCCACCTGTCGAGGGAAACTCAACTCCTTCGCACTGCACACCCTCGCCACGCTGCAACGTCCTACGCCGGCTCCCACGCGCCCCAACCGGCAGCGAACTTGCCTCACTTGCCGGCCCTCATGGCCACACGCCGCTCTTTCCTTGTTGCCAGCCGCTCAGCTCACGCACTTTGTCGCCGTCCACCGCCCCTCTCGCGCTGCGTTGTGTCTACAGGCAGACAAACCCCACACCTCAGACCCTCACCCCCAACTCGACCCCCAAAGGGCTAGCCACAAGCACTCAGATAGCAGAAGCTGCTTCCCTTTGTGTCGCCTAGAGTATGCAGGGGTCTGAGAGCAGCTCGATCTTTGCATCGCTCGATCTTTGCATCGATCACAACCTCTGTCCTGCACCTGAAACAAAAGAGACAGACACAAACGCAGTACAGAGGCCAGAGAGCCGCTGCCTCGCCTCACCCCAACGTCCTCCCACACGGACTTGGAAATCAGCGTGAAGAATCCACTCACATGAACTCCCGGGCCAAGGTGAGCCTCTGAAGGCAGCAGCCCCCCGCAAAGTCCCTCAATGCAGTTTCTTTTTATCCTAAAACCAGCACTTCTTTGTCCCCCCAGGCGAGCTCCCAAACACTGGTCACCGCCATCTTTAAAGGCCCCAGGCTCCACCTTACCAGCTCATTACCTGTGCCCTGGCCAACCACAGATCAGGGGGTTGGAGCCACCCAAACCTTTTCTCTCCCAGGGCATGGTCTGCAAATTATAAACCCCAACAAAAAGTAACAAAACATACAACAGAAATCCCACATAGAAAAATAAAGAAAAAGAACACCCTCGTTGTGCTGGGACACAACACCCCCCCCACTAAATGGATGCTTGTCCTGAGCACTAGTCTCTATACCGGGCCAGCTTCACCCCCAGGTTGGCCCGTGAGGATCGGCGTGCCACAAATGATGGCCTCCCCCAAAACATCCAATACATGAGGGGCTGTACACACTTTTACACAGCCATACATTTCACACAGTTCACGGATCACCTGGGACTAAAATGCAGGTCCAGGTCGTCCCACTCCAGCAAACACCAGCCGGCCCCCAGTACATTTTTTCTTTCCTCCGGGATGGGCCTTACCCTGGATCGCACTTACTCGCGTACTTGGGCCACGTTGATGTCTTGGCTCTGCTGCTCTGCCCATTCCTCATTGGTCCCTACCCGGCCCACTCGGGATCCACCCGGGTTGTCGGGACAGGGCGTCAGCATTCTAATGCTCCCGGCCCGGCTTATGGCACAACTCAAAATCAAAGGAGGTGAGCTGTCCGGTCCGACGCTGCTCTACTGCCCCCACTTGGCCGTCTTCAGATGGAGAAGCGGCCAATGATCCATATAAATATCACATTTAGCACCCCACAGGTAGTCTTTAAACTTCTCCACTACTGCCCATTTTAATGCTAATAGCTCTAACTTAAAGGCACTATAATTCTGGTCATTCTTCTCGGAGTATAAGTTTGTATATGCAAACTCCGGCTTGCATATACAATAACCCGCTCATGCCCTGCTTGCACCTGGGTCAACACCACCCCAAACCCTGGAAACTAGAGTCCGTGTAGAGGCAGAATGGCAGAGCGTAGTCAGCATAAGCTAGCACTGGGGCCTCCACCAAGACCATCTTCAGGGCTTCAAAGGCCTGCTGGCACTCCTCTGTCCACAGCACATTCCGCTGAGATGCAGCCCCGACCCCTTTCAGCAACTCTTGGAGGGGCCCAGCCTTCTTGGCGAACCCAGGCACGAACTGGCGATAGTAACCTACAAAGCCCAGGAAAGAGCGCACCTCTCTCATGGTCGTTGGCTGGGGCCAGTCCTGCACCGCTTCTGTCTTCTCGGAGTCGGTGGCTACCCCTTCCTGGCTGACGACGTGAACCAAGTAGCGGACCACCTGCTGAAATAGCCAACACTTCTCAGGCTGCAGTTTTAGCCCATGGGCCTCTAGCCACTGGAACACGCTCCTTAGATGCCGTAAGTGAGACCTGAAATCAGGAGAGTACACGACTACATCATCCAAATAAATTAACAAATAATCATGAACTTGCTCACCCAAACAGCATTGCATCAATCTTTGAAAAGTTGCGGGGGCATTACACGAGCCAAACGGCATATTTTCGAACTGGTAGAGGCCCATGGGCCATCTTTTCTTTATCTTCAGGGTGCACTTCCACCCAAGTCCAAGGTGGAATACCAGGCTGCCTGCTTTAACCCAGTCAGCGACTCCTAAATCCTCGGCAGCGGGTAGGTCTCCTTGTGGGTCACTGCATTCAACTTACAATAGTCAACGCAAAAACCTCCAAGAGCCATCTTTCTTTTTAACAAGCACTACGGGGGCGGCCCAGGGGCTAGAACTCTCCTTCACCAAGCATAGCTTTAAGGAGCTCACGCAGTTCAGGGTACAGGCTGGGAGACACTGGCCTGTATCATTCTCGAATGAGTGCGGCCGCCCAAATGGGGATGTAATGATAGACCGCATCAGTCCGCCCATAATCGTCTTCATCCTGGGCGAACAGCCCCCACCAATGCTCCAGTAAATCTCACACCTGCTGGCTTTCATTGGCCATCAACACGTCCCCTTGCTCATCCAGCCTACAGCCAACAGGCCGCACTTCCACCACCCCACTTCGAAGGGGGCAGAGCACCAGCTCCTTGGGAGTTGCAGACTGCCCAGCTCGATTCTTTCCACCCTGGCCAGGGGCCGATGAGAGGGAAGCTCCACGGGGTACGGTGGAGATTGCACACCCGGAGAGGCACCTTTCCCCCCCCCAGATGCATGCCACAGCCCAGCCCATGCACCACTCCTGCTGCCCCCTTCGATAGCCCTCCACCAGCGCTTGTTCTCCCTCTTTGAGCTGGCCTTGGGGCACCTCTGCCCATATTACTTCTTTGGTTGCAGGGTGCAGCACCTTTGGCCTGACTGCCCTCAGGCGAGCCGCCTGCTTGCATGGTGCCACCTCCGTCACCACCTCGAGGCGTTGGCATACCGCGAAAGCCTGGTCCCATCCCCGCTGGCCCACTCCTGGGAGGGCTGTACTAAACAAAGACACCTTCCAGGACGAGGACCCTGGCAAACCACCACCTCCCACCAGGAGTCCCAGCCCGCAGCTCGGTCTCGAGCGATCCGCTGTTTGGAAAGTGCGGAGAGCTCACGGAGGACTTTTTCCTGCTCCTCACGCTCGCTGAGGGACCGTCCACCGACGGGCCCTCCACACTCCCCTCTCGCCCCTACCGCAGAGCCGGCTTGTCGTGGTGCGGCACCGATACTTGTTCTTCCTCCTCCCACCAGGACCTGACCGGAGGAGCACTGTAGCTCCAAGATGACCAGAGAGCCATGGACGAAGGACTGAGTTTTTTCCCACCGTGTTTTATTTACCGAACATATACATTTACTGACATTTACATTTGAAGTACTTAAACAATGCCCGCACCCCGAACAGAAACACAGGACAGACTTTATACAAGAACAGAAACTAGGAAAACCAATGAAACAACAGGACAGAACAAGAGGCACGTGAAACTGATAATCAACAGAAACAAGGAACAGGTGAAACAGATACTGAAAACAGGGCACAGGCATAAAACGTGGAACAGGGGTGACCCCTACTGGCCACCCCATGGAACAAAAACCAGAAAACCCAAAACACCACCGTGACAAACACCAATGCCAAAGTGACAAATATTGTTATATTCTGGAAATACTCAGCTATAATAATATGCAAGTAAAGTGAATGTAATGAAATTTTTTTTTAAATATTGTGTAAACATGACATGACAAAAAACTAGTTTCAAAGGTCTTCAAACAAAGTAAAAAAACACACCCTAAATATGTCTCACTAAGACTTCTGAAGCCTGAGCCTTATAAACATATGTCTTGGCTACAAAATGGTAAGGACAGCTTTCAGAAATGTTATGTAGTTTCAATGCTATTTGTAAAAGAATAAGACTAGGTACTTTTTCTCTGCTCTTACACATGCATATTCATTCATATTCACTAGATGGGTGTTTCACACCTGTAACTCCCCCTCCCCCTGTCAATGGCCAGGTGTCAATGGCTTGTCATTGTCTGGTTGGTCCTGCTCACAAAGCTTTTGTGGTAACTAAATCTTCTAAATCTTTTACAAATACTTAAATACTCAGAGTTCAAGACTTTTATTTGTCACATGCAGTTATTGCTGGTACAACATAGACTCTGCTACACATAGTAAAAATAGAAGAAATAAGTATCAACATCACAAAAATAGTGTAAGTAAAAAAACTCAGTATAAATATATAAGTGTATACTTCATTCTCCTTATAAGCTAACCGAGAAAGCGTGATACATGATTAGCCTATATAGCCTAATGTTGGCGAATTAGCCTTCTGTAAACGCAACTCTGAGCACAACATGACATGGATTTTAGCTATATGATCATCTGGCCAGCTGTATAAATAGACATTTACACCAGAAATAGAGGGATATTCAAGGGGAAAAAACAGAGAGCAGCACAGTCATTTTGCTCTTTCACTTAACATTATTGTGTGTGTGTATTTGTGTGTTTAGTGTAGGGGTGCAGAGGGAGAAATGCAGTATTGCATTAACCGCTTTCTCACATTTAATTAGCTTTTCAACTTTTGGTCGACCTTGCCTTTTACATCGACCAGCTTGGAATTCTCCAGATGGTCAGTATGCTATTAATGCCCCTAAAAACATTTCACTGGGTTCTCAGTTTAGCAAATAACAACATTCTAAAGTGAAGCAATAGTCTTTTATTGGCTTGGAAAATTTTTCATCCTTCTGTTTCTCTGTGGAAAGATAAGCTTCAGTGATATGATTTATCATTTGTACCTCCCCACTCATGTAGTACTACCTTGTAGAGGGCTGACCAAATATCCTTGAAAAAATAAGCATCAAATTTGAAGTGAGATATTGCGTAGTACTTCTATCTCCATCATTGGCATTTTTTATTTTTGTACATAATTATAATTGACCAGCTGTTGTTGTTGTATACTGTGTCAAAAATTATTGACACATGGACCAATGGAAATGGTCCAAAATGATTCATTAAAACATTGTATGCTCACAAATACTAAAAAGGCTTTTCCTTCTCCTGTGAAGTTACTTTTTTGGAGACACTGGATTTTGTTACATAGTGATGTTACAGATGTCAAAAGACTTTTTCTAGAGTGTGATTTGATAAGTAAACATAAGTAAATGCCCTACACATAGAACACACTTCTACACATTTCAATGTACAATTATTGTTTATTTGCTTAATGTAACATCCTAAAAACAGTGCAAATGTTATGTCACATGTATTGGTTAATTTTTTGTTTTACTAATAGATTTTGGGCAACTTGTAATTGATTTGGAGTGTACACGAGGACAAGGTTTAATTCTTTGAACATAGCTTTGTATTTCTTTTTCACTCATTGAAATGAGCAGAGAAATGCTATTAAATGTGTAAATTGTAAACTTTACCAGATTTGTCCAGTACAAGATTTGTCTGAATTGGAGCAAAAGTAATCATCCTAGTTCTTGACATTTGTTGAGATTTTGTTGAGGAAACAAACAGAAAAAGGCAGAAGTACAGAAATGTGTGGATACAGAATGTTAGCTATTATAGCTATTAGAACTATGTGATGTAATTGTGATTTAATGATTGTATTTAGAATTTCTCACTGCAGGCTGTATAAACTGAGTTGTAGAGTACAGTGCCAGTACTGGGAGGTTATCTCCAAGGTGTTTAGGACAGGTGATTGAGCAGTCAGGCAGGTGTACATTTTTGCAAAACTCTTTTGTGCCTGACTGTATTAACCAGCCCAGGTAGACGGTGCCATATATAAGACATCAAAGGATGTAAATAGCTTGGGAATGCTACATGCAAGAGACACAGGTTTGTACCCAGGAGGGTAGCATTTTGCCATATCACTTTCAGAAGCTTTGTAATCAAGCCAAACTTTGTAATATAGTCTTTTGGAGACTGTAAAATCAATCCATAATGAAAAACCCAACAGAATGTTTCATGTAATTATTTCTCAATTTCTCCATGTTGAAAACAATTTCTGTTGGTAGCATAGTTGTATGGGGTGCCGTTTGTAAAAACAGCTTAACAAATTTAGAGGTGTCATTTTTTCATAATTTAGCGCGATGTTCACACAATTTTCACACATTTAGAGCTAAATGTTATGTTTTAGTACATTTTGTTGCTGTGTAAGTGTTAAATGTTAAATGTAAATGTTACATCTAAATTTAAATGTTAAATCTAATTCTAAATCTAATGTTGAGCTCTAGATATTTAGAAGATATGTTAATTGGTCATGACCTTAATCCAAATGTTAAATATGAAAAATATATCTCGCATTCTAAATGTGAAACTTCACAGTTAAATAGGGCTCAGTGACACCTTTCCAACGACCCCTTGTTTGCCATATTAGCTGAAAACCATTCACCTCGCCCGTGTGTCCCAATACTTTTGTCCGAGGTGAACGGTTTTCAGCTAATAACTCAGTGAAGTTTCACATTTAGAGTGCGAGATATATTTTTCATATTTAACATTTGGATTTAAGATCATTTAAGGCAAATCCTCCATGTTGGTGAGGGGATATCACAGCACGCAATCCAGCCCCCTGCCAAGTAACAGCCAATTGTAATCACAGGGTGTAGCCAATGAGCATATCTTCTAAACATTAAGAGCTCAACATTTAAATTTACATTTTAACATTTACATTTAACATTTAACACATAACATAAAATGAACCAAAACATAACACTGTTTTTTAACACATTTAGCTCTAAATGTGTGAAAATTGTGTGAACATTGCGCTAAATTATGAAATGACACCTCTAAATTTGTTAAGCTGTTTTTACAAACGGCACCCTATATATGTGTGTTGGTTACTTAGATATATTCTATCAGGGCAGCACCTGAAATAATAACATAAATATAACAAATAATGTTCTTAGGGTTAAAGTTTGCTGTAAGATGGAATATGGTTTATGAGGCATTTGACAATTTTTACTAGATATCAGTGCAATTAAAAAAGAATAACTTGTTTTCTTGGCTTTGATGAGACAATTTGTGTGTAAATTGATCAAAACTAAATTTATGCATACAACCTTTGCCGAGAAACTGAGTAGCCATTGCAGGATAATCCCGTGCAAACACACATATTTTTCAAGATTAGATCATTTTAAGCAAAGTTAAACTTTACTGATGAATTCCAACCAACCACAAACATGTACAACCTGTACATTAAGGTCTATGCGTAAGTCTATGACTCAGACAGGAATACATTCCTCTTTACAACTTTACAGTAAGCTTATAGCTTAATATAAGTAAATATACAATGGAGTATTTGTGCTCAATCACAGCCTTGTAAGACTCTTTTTTCTGATAAAACATCAAACTAATGTAGGAGCATAGGAACTGGTATGTGGATGTGTGAGATATATGCTTAATGAAATAACAGTACATCTATACAGAAAGAATCTATTTACATATACCAGTTTAAATTTCTATTATGAACTCCTACCTTCAGGGGTGGACAGGGACAAAAAAAAAACGGCCCAGGACATTCTTTACCAGTTTGGCTGTTGTTTGCGGGTTGGGAGGTTTGCGTCTCGGCTGAGAAATACAGGCCGACGGCCATGGTTCCGAAGTGTGGGAGGTGGGGTGGGTGGTATGCCAACCCGATAACTCGATCTCACGACTTTTTGTATCGTGATGGCTTCATGAAAACTCGTGAGACCAGGCTCAGTATGCGCATCTTGGCCGCATCTCGGGCCGGCGGCCGTTCTGGACTTTTCCGGAACGTACAGATTGCCAGTCCGCCCCTGCCTACCTTGTATCTACACTCATGTAGCTCATCTGTTGCTGCACAATGGGTTTGTCTCCATTTACCCCATTCATCAGTTTAATGAGACACATGTCAGCACAGCAGTGACATTGTTGCGGCATATTAATGTGTGCTGAGCTGATGCTGAAAGTTTAATTTATATAGCAACATTCCTAAAACTGAGGGCATTCCACAGTAAACTGCAACTGCAAACAAACCTGACAGAGATTACACAGTTCAGCACTCACAGGAAGACAAACTCCTTCAGCCACAATGTACCCCGTTCATAGCCTAGGTAAGCACCACTGTCACAATGTAAAGTCACAAACTTGCAGTGCAGAGGCCCAATGAAAGTCCATAGCTCATAGACTATGGTAAAGTTCTCAGTCAAAGAAGAAAAACTCCTGAACCAGTAGGGGAAAAACACTACAACAAATACAAAACTAATGGCACCACAGTATTGCTGGACGGGATAGAGCGGGGCTGATAAACTGTGAAGGAATAGATGAGCTGCAGTTAGTGATCCTATACTCCTAAAGTGTACCTAATAAAATGACCACACAGGCAAGGTAAATGTTGACAACCTCAAAACTCTGAGTACATGTCCCTGTTTGGATGTAAAATTTACCTCATGCTATCATTTCCCCTTCCTCCAAAAACATGAAGTAACAGTGTAAAATGTCATTGAAGGTAAAATATTATATTGTTACACACAAGTGAATAATACATTCATGCAAGTAATTGTTGCCGAACTTTCTTTTCCCATCTTTTTTAGGATGCAGTTCCACAAATGGCTCAATTAATGACACATATTAAACAAATTGCCCTTTCACCTTATTGGAACATACTGTGCATATTAAAACTCTAGATTTTGCAGAGTAAGTCATTTTAATGGATGATATCATTCATCATGTCCTTGGCAAATGGTGTTGTCAGGTGTGGTGACAATTTCTACGATGGAGAGAGTACCATCATTTACTCCCTCCAGCCTGTACTAGAAGAAAGGAAAAATAGCTCAGGTAATGAGTTTTCTGTCCTTTCTCATCTTTCCTCTCATCTTCTCCTTTCTGCTACTCTATTACTGTCCATTACTGATGGTAAATTTTAAACACGTTTTGGAACATTCCTAAGCCTATTCTGAAACACTGTTTTGAGGTCCATATCAAAAGGGGGCTGTCATGTGATTGTTCTCAATGTTTCATTATGTCACCAATGGTTCTGAAGCATTCCACTTGTTCTTTCCATATTGGAAAGAAATTAAACTAAACCTGATGGTGAATGATTTCCCCGTATTTGAGCACTCCCCACTAATTATTTAATAAATGTTTCTATATTCATGATTCAGGAAGCGCAAAAGATGTAAGTAAGATGTAAATGTGGATCAAGCAAGACTTCTTAATAAAAAAAATGGCAACATATACTACTAAGTAAGTAAGTAAATAAGTAAAGCTTTATTGTCATCCCGGCCATATACATATAGTACACAGTGAGACGAAATATCGTCCTCCTGGACAACAGAACAGCAGCACTCAGACAGATCAACAGTGAGGGTAAAAAGGGAGGATTACAAGTTTACAAATATGCTATACTATATGTAGAATGCATATCCTCTTACAAGTAATGGCACCCAAAGACAACAGCTTTAGTTTGTATTTAATGTTTATTGAACTTTGAACTTTAAACATTCTATAAGATCAAATCAATTGTTCCATTTAATTTGATCACTCAGACATTCCATTTTAGCCACTACTACAACAGAAACAAGAGAAGAAAAGAAGAAACAGAGAGGCTATGTAGACTTCTGAATGTGCAACAAGCGAAGAGTGAAAGTGGCAACACCAAGAGACCAGGTGAGCTTAATTAGATGGAGAAAAGTGGGGAAAAAAGTAGCAAAGAAAGGAAGGGAAAATACATTCCGCCAGGAACGTAGCGGGTTACAGAAGTGTGTGGAAGACTGGTGTAGTGTGTTTCAGAAGTGTCTCATTAGTATAATCAAATCTTAAATATTACAACCTTTAATTTCTAACTAAAGATGGTAAAATCAACATTTTGAGTTCTGAAGGTTGTTTAACCCTCTGGCCTTGTTCGTTTTTACCATACATACAGCTTGATCGTGACCACTTTTGGTCAATTGAAACCCATGAAAACTAAATTTTTTAATTACTTGTTATTTACACTGTTAAATCATACAATTTAGGTTAAAATGCTTTTATTCTAAACTAAACACTTGAGAAATATAGTTTTTTGTGGTTTCTACCAGATTATGTCATTTATCCATTTTTGGCCAAGCGAACAATTTTATAAAATATATATATATATTTTTTTTATATATTTTTACTACATACAGTTTTTAACTAACATCAGTTCTTGTCATAAGTATCAAATATCCCTTTTTTTAATCCTTCAAATACCAGTTTGTTTGTACAATCCATTTTATTTGCAAAATGTCCATTCTCAATGCCAAAAATGGAACAAATCTGAAATATGTAACTGATTAACAACAACACTGAATTTTATTTTCATGCACAAAACCATT
>JBBPCX010067210.1:0-38234 GCA_037974365.1 Hydrocynus forskahlii | reverse complement strand
AGGGCGGGAGAGAGAGAGAGGGAGGGCGGGAGAGAGAGGGAGGGCGGGAGAGAGAGAGAGGGAGAGAGAGAGGGAGAGAGAGAGAGAGGGAGGGGGAGAGAGAGAGAGGGAGGGAGGGGGGAGAGAGTGAGAGAAAGAGAGAGAGGTGAAGAAAAAACAGAAAATTTGGATAGAGGGAGTATCTACATACAGAGACTCAAAGTGGGAGGTGTGAAGAGACAAGACAGATATAAAAGAGAGGAAAAAGAGAGAGATATACAGAGGTGAGTAAGACAGACAGTGGGGAAATTGAAATATAGAAGCATGCAAGAAAAAGAGACAGGAAGGAGGCAGACATCAGCCTATAATACCAAGAGCTGAGCAAAAACAACAGTCCCTTCACTCAGCTGACCCTGAGCTACTCACTAACACACACTAATACACACTCAGTCACACTAACACACGCTAAGACACAACAGGCTCAGGAGCAGAAAAGCACAACAAATCTGATCAGAATCAGCCAAATTACAGCACAGCCGAGAGACAAACACTTCGCCTGCTGGGAAACCCAAACACAATCACAGAGTACAACGTAATGCTATTTGGCCCTAAAACATCAGTCTGCTGTGGCAGAGAACCTGAGAACCGAGACCAACCCCAAACTGAGACCCACCCTGACGAGGTGCAGACTCAGTTAGCAATGCCTGGCTGTAGAGACTGGCAGACACAATAGAGCCTGGCTGCCTCCAGGGAAAAGAATATGTGTATGTGTGTGTGAAATATGCTTATGTTTATAGATATGTAAGTGTGGGTTTTTTTTGACAAACTTACCCTTGCAATACAATATTTCATAATGTTCAGTGTTTTAATGTTCAATTAATGTAAACTGTAACCCAGGCTTTGGCCGTACCAATGTAGCTCCATTTGTCATGCCAATAACTTTGAACTGAATTGAACTGATCAGTCACAATATTAAAACCACTGAGAGGTCAAGGGAATAACACTGATTATTATGTTGCACTGGCACCTGTCAAGAGGTGGGATAATTTGGCAGCAGGTGAACAGTCAGAGCTTGAAATTGACATGTAGGAAGCAGGAAAAATGGGCAAGTGTTAAGGATCTGAGTGACTTTGACAAGGACCGAATTGTGATGACTGGGTAAGAACATCTCCAAATTAGCAGGTGTTGTGGTATGTTCCCAGTGTGCAGTGGTTAATACCTACCAAAGGCCCGAGGAAGGTAAGTCCTGAGGTGGGTCCTGCATGTGCAGTTGTCCCCACTCACTGGGATTAAGTCAACACCTCTTGAAATTACATTTACATTTACACGGCATTTAGCAGATGCTTTTACAGACTTTCATTCCCGAACTCCCTGGAGCAACTTGGGGTTAAGGGTCTTGCTCTGGGACCCAGTGGTGGTCTCCTGAAGGTAGGAATCGAACCCATGAGCTCTTGGTCCAGAGGCAGGAATCCTACCCACTAGGCCAACACCACCCCAAAAGGAAATGACATAGGGAAATGAAACATTTCTGAACAACGTCTATAGTGTGACAGATGCATTATCTTGCTGAATGAGGACACTGCGATTAGGAAAAACTGGCTGTCCACATAATGTTAAAGAATATGTGGTTCTTTTAGACCATTACTCCATGGTCTAGTTCTGATGATCAAATGCTCATTGTAAGCGGTTTTGAAGGTGATCTGACTGTCCCCATTCGTGGTAAGCCGTGATGCACTGCATGTTCTGACTCCTTTCTACCATAGCCAGCATTACCCTTCATCTGGTCTGATCCCACAGAGGAGCTACTGTAGCACAAACTGTTGTGCTACAGTAGCTATTATGTGGGATCAGACCAGATGGGCAAGCCTTCACTCCCTACGCTCATCAATGAGCCTGTCGTCAGATCACCAACTGTCCTTCCTTGGATCACTTTTAGTAGGTTTCAAATACTGCATACTAGGAACATCCTACACCAGGAACATGTCGTTTTGGAGTTGCGGGCCTGAGTCTTCTAGCCATCATAATCTGGTCCTTGTCAAGATCACTTAGATCCTTACACTCACCCCTTTTTCCTTCTTTCAACACATGAACTTCAATTTCAATGGCACCCCTAGACAAGTATCATTGTGACAAGATAATCAATGTTATTCAGCTGTCAGTAGTTTTAGTGATGCAGCTGATTGTGTATACAGAGAGAGAAAGAGGTGGATAGTTAGAGTTGGGGAAAAGGCAGAAGGCAGGAGAAAAAGAGAAGAAAGGAGGGAAGAGCAATGAGAGGTAGAGAGAGGTGAAGATAGAGGGGAGAGAGAGAGAGAGAGCGAGAGAGAGAGAGAGCGAGAGAGAGAGAAAGCATCTACACACAGACACAGACTGAGGGTGGGTGATGTTGGGTCACTGAAGTAATTCTCCTCACACAAACAGCAGGTCAACAAACAGAAAATGAAACAAACCCACACACACCCACCCTCGCCCCCACCTCACACTCCTCTTCTTCATTTCCCAGTCGTTTCACACTGAAGACTCACAAGCTCAGGCAAACACAAAAACTCACTAAAGGAGGTTTCAAAAGCATTTTACAGGCTTATCAATTCACACCATTCATATCAAATCTCTGGCAGTCTGGCTGTTAACCTGCTAACTAAATATGATACATTTGATACATTGGACACAAAACCTTCAGTTTTAATGTTTTCGGTTCATTCAATTAAATTTCTGATGTTTGATGTGTTATAAGTGTCTTAATTCTACTTGAATTATACCCTGATCCAATGGGGTTGACTCATGGAGCATGAGTGGGTAGCATAAGCCACCACCCCTCACTTTACTTTGATCACTGTAAGTGGTTCCACAAAAAAGGAAATGAAAGACAAAGAGTGAGGGGCGAATCAGCAATACGGTTTCAAATTTCCACATACTGTTTCAATTGGGTTTTTTTTTCTTTTCAGATTTTTCAATACTCCATTGAAATTGTGACAGCTTTAATAGACTAGGGCTGTAATTCTTTGACCTTACAACGATTTGTAAATGCAGTTCTGTGTAAAAAGGTACCTATGTAAATCGTTTAAAGCCATTTTTCTCAGTGTGTGATAATGTGTCTTTCTGCAAGGAAAGTTTGAACTGGAATTAATGCAAATAACAAGAAAGCAGTAAAAAGTATCGAGATTTCTTTGTTAGTAGTTGATATTTTGTGAGCTGGTGCGGAGAACACAGGTTCAGTTCCAGATTTCTCCTCAGTTCCTCCTGCCGTAGTTTTGATTTATGAAACTTCATCAGCAGCTCCTGATTTAATTTAAAGAAGTACTGACTGAGTCAGTACCAGGTTTCTGATGGAAACTACACCTAATACTGGACTTCCTAGAAAACACTGATATGTGGATCTTCCGGTTGGCGCAGCTATGACCAGAAGCCTTCCTAATCACTCTGTCACTTTAGTATGTTTTAAGTATTGTATTTATTTATTTTTATCGTATTACGACCATACAACAATGGGATTTACAGTTTATGTAAGGGAAACACTCTGAGAAACAATATTTCACACACAGTTTTTGAGTAGGGATGCACCGATCAATCGGCCAGCGATCGGAATCGGCCAATTTTTGGCCTGATCGGTGGTCGGCCAATCACTTACATGTACTGCCGATTTCAAACCAAACTTGTGCATGCGCATTACTTGCAGCACAGCGACACGCGCATTCAGGCTGCGTTCCGTGTACGCTCAACGGAGGCGTTTCTCATTTTGGGTGCGTGAGCGCCCGCCATTCAAATCTGCTCAACAGCGATTGGTTGCCGCTGCTGTGCTCCCACGCCCACTGCCAAGCGTCAACAAGACACGTCTTGTAAATGCAGCCTCACAGAGGTGC
This sequence comes from Hydrocynus forskahlii, assembly GCA_037974365.1. NCBI lineage: Eukaryota > Metazoa > Chordata > Actinopteri > Characiformes > Alestidae > Hydrocynus > Hydrocynus forskahlii. The sequence continues at coordinate 34,395 of JBBPCX010067210.1, read as the reverse complement.
TGAAATGTCTGTCATTTGGAATTTCTTTACTTTGAACAAAGAGGATGAAAAATTTACTATCTGTAGCAAGTGTAAGTTCAAGGTAAACCGTGGAGGAACCAATGCAAAGACATTTAACACTTCACATGTAATAAGACATTTAAAAACTCATCACCACAGCGAACAAGCTCAGTTCGAAGAAGCTGGCAAAGCGAAAGAAGCAGCTAAAACTGAAGCCAGCGTAGCATGTCCGGAGTGATCTAGAAGCCAGCAGTCTCTCCTGTCTTTCGGTATAAGCAGCGAAAAGAGCAAAGGAATTACACGGAAAATTATGGAATTCATGACACTAGATGATGAGCCGCCTGAGGATACAGGCTTCAGAAATCTGATAAATCACCTCTGCCTAAAATACACAAGTAGGTGTTACTTTTCGGCCGTCGAGTTACCGGAGTTGTTCAATCTAGTTTCTCGTCACACACGTAGCCTGCTACAAGCGGGGGTATTCAGTTTTATAACCGACATTTGGACATCTAGTGCAAGAGTGATGTCTATGTTGAGCCTGACTGCTCGCTAAGCAACAAGTACTTCTACACTGTCAAGAAATGCCGGGGTCTCATACCTCTGCCAATATAACAGCCACATTTGACACAATGTTGTAATGGACAAAGCCAGAGTTCACATTGTTCTTCAAGACAACGCAAGAAATATGACCAAAGCACTTGACGAGTGCAAAGTGGTGAGTTTGCCCTGCATGGCACATACCTAACAGTTAGTGGTGAATGAGGGTTTGCTGTCTTAGCGAAGCATCACTGATGTGATAGCAACCGCCAGGAAAATTGTCGGACATTTTAAGCACTCATCGCTCGCATATATACAACTTCACAATATTCAAACACAACTGGGTCAGCCTTGTAAAAGACTGCAGCAAAATATGCCGACCAGATAGTACATACTACATGCTGCAGTCGGTACTAGAGCAGAGACTTGCTTTGGGGGCATACGCTGCAGAACACGAGCTGCCAGCTACACTCAGCACACACCAGTGGGGACTTATCGAGAGCGTGCAGAGCCTGCTCGCACCATTTGAGGAAATCACTAAAGAAGTAAGCTCCTCGATAGCAAGAGCCGCAGACGTCATTTCAGCCAGCACTGCACTAAAACGGCTTATGGAAAAAAGAGCACACAGAAGGCGGAGTGGGCACTGCCAAAGCAACTCTGCTAGAGTCGGTTCAGAGAAGATTCAGCAACATTGAAAATGAGTCACTGTACACTTTGGCTAGCTGACTGTTATCATATAAATCATGATCATTATTATTAGTTGTTGTAGTAGTGGATTATTAATTGGCAATAGTGGATTAAATATTGCCAATAATAATGACAATAATAATAATAGTTATATAACTACTACTAAAGATAATAATAACAACCATAACAATGATCATCATCATGTTAAAAACTTGTGTTGTCTAAAGTATAAAAGTAAAAAACACAGCTATGCAGGCTGGTAATAAGGCTTCATGTTTTCCTCACACAATTGTTTAAATTACCTTTCATGTCTGTGTCTGTTTATGCGAAAGGTACAAGAATCGCTACTTCTCAGCAGAAGTTAAAGCGCAAGTTAAGCTGGCACTTTTAACTATGCTAGAGGGGGAGACCAGACATACATCTGATGAGCCTTCTGCAGAAGCATCCACTGTACCTGGTCCTGACACAGAAGCATCTGCAGCCAAAAAGTCACGTAGTCTCCTACTTTCAGTACATGAAGAAATACTGAGGGAGAATGCTGAGGCAGAGCACCTGCTGGCCAGTCCTTGATCTGTGCAGCTGCAGTTGTACCTCTCTGAGATGCCAAGCAGCAGAAGTGAAAACGCATTGATTTACTGGAAAATCAACAAAGATCCTTTCCCTGCACTTGCTTCACTTGCCCGAGCCTACCTCTCTGCCCCATGCACAAGCGTTGAGAGTGAGCGCTTGTTTAGCTCGGCTGGAAACGTGGTAGATGAAAAAAGAAACAGAATTTCTGGTGACAAGGCAGAAATGCTTTTGTCTACCAAAATAAACTTGCCATTAATGTTCAAATAGAGGCATGTTGTCATTATATGTTGCTAAGACAAAAAGGTGCCTTGTTATTTTTTGTTCACTCACTGCACCTATTATTATTTGAAAGCATATGTTAAACTTTAGTTGTATTTAACTACCGCGTTACATGAAAAAAGTTGAAACGCATTTTTTTGTGTCGATGTTATCTGGGGGAAAAATCGGTAATGGAAAAATCAGTATCGGTCGGTCACACTTACAAAAAATCTGTAATCGGAATCGGCCAAGAAAATTGCAATCGGTGCATCCCTATTTTTGAGTCTTTTAAACCGGCAGAGGCAGAGATACTCGGAAGTACAGACAACAAAGGAGGCGACCCAGTGACCCTGCAGTGGCGAACAAAGAAACACCGCGGGACCTGCGGTGGAGTCCGAAACAGACTGAGGAAACAAGCAAATCGTCCTACATTACACGATGTGCTTAGTGCGACACAACACAAACACACAGACACAGCGTCTATCGAGGTGGGGGACTTTAACAAAGCGAACCTCAGACAAGTCATGCTGAAATTTATTCAACACATCACATGGCCAAGCAGGGGCGCAAACATGTCGGACCACTGCTACACGCACAAGCAAGGCTACAAGGCAGTTTTGCAGTCGGCTTTCAGAAAACCAGACTACTCCACCATTTTCCTCATGCCGGAATATAAACAAAAGTTTCATCACGAAGCTCCGGTCACAAGGGAAGGGAGACGCTGGACTGCCGAATCAGAAGCCACGCAACAAGATGCACTTGGGACATGTCACAGTCATGCACAGATGACATCAGTGAGTTTGCAGAAGTAGTGTTTAGCTTTGTTAGCATGCATGCTGATGACATCGTTCCCACGGTCAGCCGCACCGCCGCTTACAACACTGGACTCAACACTGGTGATATAAATGCTTACAAGGAGGGGTCATAGTGTGTCCGGCACGCGGTGAAAGAAGCCAAGTGCCGTTATCGGGAGCAAGTCTAGTCACACTTTCAGCGTCGAATATGTAGCGGACTGTGCACCATTACGGATTTTAAAAGTAAGAACACCGTGTCCGCACATGCAGACTCTGATTTCGCCAACAAACTGAATGTGTTCTATGCCAGAGAAGGCAGTAGCCAGCTGATGGAGCATGGTGTTGTCATTAAAATTGTGGAGCGTAACGTGTGCAGGGCGCTACAGCGGATCAACGCAAAGAAAGCACCAGGTCTAGACGACATCACCGGGTGCCTGCTGTGCCGACCAGCTGACCGGAGTCTTCGATACCATCTTCACAGCTCAGGCTGTGGTCCCGACCTGCTTCAAGAGATCCACCATCAGCCATGATGTCAAGAAACATGGGAACTATGTGAGATTGCTGTTCATTGACCACAGTTTCAATACAATAGTCCTCCATCGATTGTTCACCAAACTGAGGGACTTGGGTCTGAACAACCGCCTATGTGCCTGGGTGCTCAACTTCCTCACAGGCAGGCCACAGGTTGTGAGAGTTGGTGGCTGCATCTCCAACATCATCTGTGTCCTCAGCCCTCTGCTTTACACCCTCTGCACACATTATTGTGTGGCCGCACACAGCTCCAACTCGATCGTCAAGTTCGCAGACGACACCGTCATGGTGGGCTTCATCTCCAACAACATCAAGACTGCTTACAGGGAGGAGGCGGAGCACCAGGAGAACTGCCTCCAACTGAAGCAATACCAAGGAGCTGGTGGTGGACTTCAGCAGGAGTCAGCAGTGGTCATATGCCCCCCTCAACATCAAGGGGACTGCAGTGAAGAGGGTGAGCTGCCTGGGTGTTCACATCTTTGAGGATCTAACATGGACTGTTCACATTCAAGACCTGTCCAAGAAGGCAAGGCAGCATCTCTACCACCTGAGACAGCTGAGAAAATTTGGCGTCTCTCCCGTGATCCCAAAGACGTTTTACTCTGGTGCTGTAGAGAGCGTTTTGACACAGATCATCACCTCCTGGTTTGGGAACAGCTCCAGGACATTAAGAGGCTACAGAGAGTGGTTTGGGCTGCAGCAGATCAGCTCTGCTGTCTCTCCAGGACATCCACACCAGGAGATGCGTTTCAAGAGTCTTACGGCCAGAACAGAGAGACTCAGGAAGAGCTACTATCCTTAGGCTGTTGGACTTCTCAACCAGGACATGCCACCACAGCTAGTAAAAAGCACATAACTCCTCAGACAATAAATATATTTATTGTATATTCTATATTCCATATCTTTACCCATCTGTATATGTGCCCTAATCATCCAAATATGGCACTATGCACTTAATCATGCATATAAATACAATTACACACGTACAGTACACATTCAGATGTCTGTTTTGCACAATACGTATGTCTATCTCATGTACCTCACCCATGCACAGTTTTTTTCTCTTTTTTTCCTCTCTATCCTTCTTTAAGTAATCTTAAGACTAGTTTATCTATTTTGAAATTTGGCACAGCCTTAGGTGTATTTTGGGGTACATTTCACTGCATGTTGTACTTGTATAACTGAGTATGACAAATAAAGAACCTTTAATCTTGAATCTTGAACATAACCACTATTTACTGTATGATGTTATTTGTGTTTATTCTTTTTAGATTTATTTAGCATATTTATTAATATTAAAGTGAAGAGCAATATAAGAACATAAAACAATGTCCCAAACTTAATACCTAAAATAAATGCTAATTCCATTTAAATTTGATTCAAACGTCTAATTTTTTAATATTATTGTTTATAATGAGATGTAGTAGTCATTTGATGACTATTATACCAAATATAACTCATTATGATTCATTCTAATATTACAAAATTAGGAAAGCTGTAGAAAACATCACAAGAGATTGACATTTTTACATTCTTATTTGACCTATCATATCACGTGTGTTACTCACCATCCATTATAGATTTGGTTTTAACAGGACTTGATAAAGCTTTCTGTCCTCGACCTCCACGGCCTGACTGTGAACCAGCACCTAGAGGGTTAAAAACAACAGAAAACAGTCACTGAAACTAGAAAATAGGGCACCATTGCTGTTTAGAAGAATTACAGAAGAATTACAAGAAATAACTTTTTTGCAAGGCCTCTTCTCATCACCATCAAGCACCAACGGGCAGAGAAAATGTTTAATATTAGGATAACCACATTAATTATATTAATAATTCTGTTATATTAAGAATCAATAGTGATTTCAAAAATAGCATGTTTCATTAACAATCCTAGTTCCCCCTCTCCAATTCTCATTGACCTTAAAAAGCAGCGTTCAGAATCCTTAAGTACTCCAAAACTATCACTGATCTTGGCAGTCATGGGGCCTTGGCAGCTGCTATGTTTGGTCTTTTCATTAATTAATTTCTATAGGAACCTTTTGAATCTTCCCTGAGAAAAACTTCATGCAGCTACTGGCATGTCTTTGGTGACAGTCTATTGAAACCCTTTCTATTAAACGGTACTTATCTTCTAAGCATTCAGATTCAGAAAAAAATAGTGGTGGCTGCTTTTGTTAAAGTCATGCACTTATGGCACAGCTCCTTTTAATGCATAGTGGTCTTTTTATTATGTGGGAGTCTGAGCACCTCTAATCTTTACGCATTTTATGTGGAATAGAGCTGATAGTGGGGGGTATACCACGCTAATTTAATTTATTTGATGCTATTTGAAGAAAAAAAGAATACAAAATGTAAAAATGCACTCAGAATGTCCAAACATAGCAATAGAAAGGATGTGTTCATAGGAGGAATCAGGTATCCATTATCAAAGCCGTTTATCCTAACCAAGTGTTGGGAGGTGCTGGAGCCTGTTCCGGTATTCATAGGACATAAGACCTATGGATAGGTCCCATTGCAGGGCAGACACACAGATAAGCAGACTCACATACAGTCATACCCAGAGGCGATTTAGCATTTCTAATTCACCTTCAAATTCTTGGTGGAAAATCACACAGAGAACAAATGAAACGAATTTTTTACAGACTACTGCCTTTATATTCTGCAAACACAGGTATTTCAGGAATGTTAATATATTAAAAAAAAAAAAAAAACACATCAAGAAACCTGCTAATTTCCATAAAATCCATAAAGCCACCAAAGGCTAGTTTCATCTTCATTAACATTTGAAAAGAACCCAGGCAGAATAATGCAATGCATCTTTTGGTCCTTATTAAAGTTGTGTAAAAGTGGATACAAGCTGGACGATGCATAATGAATGTCCCACGATATCAAAATTAGCAGACTCTGAGATCTGAGAGCAACTGATCAATCCGTTTCAGAGATATAAAAATATGCCTCCATATAATATTCCTTTAATTAGATACCATTGACAAACGACATGTACCGGGACAAATTGAGATCCTATTAAATCTAGAGCTGGGATGAATTAACATTTAAAGCAGGCTATTTAACACTTACGTATTCAGTACATCTAGGGCAGTTTCTATTTGTGCCAGAGAGGGCGTCACATTCCATTCCATTCCATTCCGTTTATTTGGCAGACGTTTTTATTTAAAGTGACTTACAATTTCAGGAAACACTCAAAATTCAGGACAATGGGAGAGCCAGATGAGAGTTTTAAGAGCTAGATCTTTAAGTAGGGAGAAGTACAAGATGATGCAGCTCATAACCCCAGTGGGGAGCCAGGAATGAGAAGAGTCTGCACTGTGTTTGCTTGTGTGTAGGGGTGGCAGAGTCAGACGAGGAGTGGAGGGAATGAGTAGGAGCATAAGGCTGAATGAGAGGATTAAGGCAGCTGGGTGCAGAGCCATATGTCACTCTGTAGACAAGAGCTTGTGACTTGAAGTTAATTTGGGCAGCCATATGTAGGTCAGTTAGCAGTGTCAGGAGTTTGGATACCTCATCCTCTGTGAGAGGGGTAAACTGGCCAACACCAGGTATAGCACTTACTTTCAGCTGCTGTCCCAACACGCCCTGTGACCACGACACAGACTTAAGGCCTCTTAGTACAAGGGGTCCTCAAGTTACGGCACAGATCCGTTGCTTCGACAGTGATGTAACCCGAATTTTGGTGTTAGTCGAAACACACCCTAGCCTAAGTCACTTACCGATCCTTACACAGTTGTAAAATCATAAAAACACAACTTAGCCACAAAAAAGGAAGAGGAAAACTCACTCACTCGTACACTGCTTTACTGAGTATTCCTCCGCCGTGAGCTACCAAACTAGTTCGCCCACAAACTCCTTAAGTACGAGGCTAACAGTGTAAGTCGAGTGGGAGAGGGAGTGAGGATTGTAAACTTGAAACGTCATATGTCGAGACTGTTGTAACACGAGGACCCCCTGTACTGAGTTTGAGGGCACAAGGCCTGGCTGACTTGCACCATGCCCAAGTACAACTGTGCCCCCCCCCCCACTACCCTGCTGGCCTGCGCTCACTTCATGTGTAACATTCCCAAAGCATGCTTACATCACCTCATCAATCACTGCCTTATCCCTCTTGTCCGATGAGATGCCAGATTTACGATGTGATTCCCATACCTTCAGACTGTACCTGCAGTTTTTTCAGCTCATCACAACATTGTTCAATGGTTCTTTACCATCCACAAGCAGTAGTCAATCAAACTGGGCTTTTGGGGGGCTTGGTACAGATTGACTGGCATGAATACATAGACAGGTGCTCTGAGCTTTGAGCTAAAGAAGTGCTCCTCACACACACCGAGCTACTCAACAAAGAGTAGCATGTTCTCCATTCATGTTTACTCCAATGACATATATTGCCTCAGTACCATTTGCAGAGAAGCAAACCCATATCATAATGCGTAAAACCTTCATCCTGCATTGAGGGTATTTTGCTCTTGGGATCATATGCGCAACCCTTCTTTCTCTGAACATAAATTATTGCCAAGAAAAGCACACTTAACACTCATTAGTAGTGGTGAGGCTGATGGACTGAGAGGATGAGCACAATGCAGAGTACTCCAGCGAGTACTGCAGCACTCAATTAAGGCCTTTTAAACAGTGCATATGGTCGCTACACTACTCCAGTGGTCATCAGGGTCCTTTTTAATGTCTTTTATTGTTCACTCATTCTCAGATTCAGGCTTTTAAAAATAAAGATACCAGAGAGGTAGAAACACGCCACATTCCTTTTGTCTTTAGTCACTGCATTAACCTGTCCTGCTTTCTTAAGGCTCCCTCAATAGAACTCATCTGACTCAGAGCTGCCCACAACCACACTCGACAGCAGACGCATGCAACCAAATCTGTTGTCTGGAGTCATAAAAAAAAAAAAAAAGACAAAAGACGTGGTCAGCAATAACTCTGACGCTACGGGGTACATCATGGTGTGTACGGGTTACATCTTGAAACACCTCTAATTTACACTAGTAGATTGTTAAAACAAGCAGAGAAGGTCTGTCAAAAGGATTCTAAAGTTCAGGCTTCAAAAGGCTATCAGGGGAAAAAAAGGTGAGAAACATGAGGATTCCCTAACAGCTCAGAACCTCCACAATGAACAGGTTCCAAGTAATCAATTGAATATATTACATTTTTATCATCATTGTTTTGTGTTTTGACAATAATTATTACAAGCTCCATGCAGAGCTGTTCAAACAATATTCAAACTCATTTCAAAGAGATGACAAAAGTATATTATCTAGTATAAAAGCCTGTAAATCCATATATAAAAAAGAAATATGCAGAAAATTCAGAAATGTGTGCCTATCAGACTATTTCTTGCATTACAAACATATCTGCAGGTATCAGAAAATTCAATTTATGCTGTCTACATAATTAATTGCTGCTCTAAGAAATAAAAAAAAGTCTTTAATGCTTCTAGAAGCCAATCATTTCACAAATTTGCTGCTACATCATTTTGTAACAGTGTTTAACGCAGGAATGTTCCTGTCATAAGTAGGTAAATAGAGCTCATTGCGCACTTTTACTTCCAAAAATGGGTTTAATACTACTTAGGCCAGCCCTGCTTAAAATCGACATTTAAAGTTTGAAACGTTAAAGCGATAGGTTCTTTACTTTGTATGTTGCAGTAAATTTCTCCATAAAACATAACCAGAATTAGTTAGCTATCAGCCTACAGTTAGTTACAGTTAATTCTGTATATCCAAAAAACGTAGCAGCATTTACATTAACTTGACATATATGTAAGTGACGGAAAAAAAACCTGAAGCATTGCAATTTGTGACCCACATGCTGTAACCTTCTTGTTTAGTTTCTGCTTCAGACCTGACTTGACGTCTGCTGAAAGGCCGTTTGCCAAAATTTCTTCTCCTCAAAACAAAACAAAACAAAAAATTTTAAAACAGAGCAGGGGGTTTGGGAATTTGAGTTACCATTTTGACAGCGGGCCTTAAAAGAGCTTCCATGGTGCGCAAGACTGACTCATCCTCAAAGACAGTGTTAACAGTCTACGTGCAAACACTGACCTTTTACAGCTCCACATTTAAAGACACTTTCCCACCGAGGCTTCTGAACTAAAGAGGTCTGGAAAGGCAAGTGAACTTGCGCTTAATGTCCGGAATTTTTCCCAGAACAGGTCCATGCATTCCATGGATTTTTTTGATTGCTTTCAAAACTCTTATTTTACAGTCATCAGCCTTCCATAGAAACCCATAAACAATACAGATACAGGTTCACAGGTCGTCTCAGACTCAACAAAATCAAAATCACCTGCCGAAAAAGAAACCCAACTCCACATGTGAGCTTTTACATAGGGTCTCTAAGTGGAAGCTGGAGCAGCATAGAGGAAAATGGATTCTCCGTTCAGAGCTTTTCTTAGGGTTTATTACTCATGCTCTTAGGAGTTATTTCTATCAATGTCTCCCTTGGCAACGCACCTGAATTTCTCAACAAGCTGTGCTGGTATGAAGGCTGTTATAGAAAAAGAATTTAAATCTTTTTAAAACTGTTCAGTGTTTGCATCAGTGTCCTTTACCTCCATGTTTGTTTCATAGTTCTCTCTATAAACACACAAGTGTCAACATCGCAACAAGGAAATGAAATGCGTGGGCTACGGAGCTACTGCCAAGGAAACACTGTCTTGGCACAAATATTTACATTTAATATTGTTTACCTCTTATAAAGATGCTTTGTCTTTAGCATGGTAAACAAACAGACCATGACCCATGTCCCAGAACTTAATAGGCAATGTGTATTCTCGTCTCGCTTCCCCTGTGCTGTCCAAATGTCCCCACAATGACAGGATATTCGACACAATTTTGCACAAGTGAGAACATTTTATTGAAACATTTGCTGAAGCAGCTAAAAAAATAGAAAGACTTCATTTAGGAAACAGAGGTTAAGGTCAAGAATGGGGTTAGAATTAGGTGTAAGTTATTGGGTTTAGGTGAAAGTTACTGAGGATAATGTTAGGTTTAGGTGTAGGTGACTGAGCTTAGGTTTAGGTAAAAGAGTTTAGGTTTAGGTTTAGGTGTAGGTAACCAAGTTTAGGTTTAGGTATAGGTAACCGAGTTTAAGCTTAGGTGTATGTGTAGGTAACTGAGTTTAGGTATAGGTGTAGGTAATAGAGCTTAGGTTTAGGTGTAGGTGTATGTTGCTGAGGTTAGGTTTAAGTTTAGGTGTATGTGACTGAAACTAGGTTTAGGTGTAAGTAACTGAGGTTAGGTTGAAGTAATGGTGACTGAAGTTATCTTTAGATGTAGGTGACATGAGGTTAGGTTTAGGTTACTGAGGATACAGTTAAGTTTAAGTACAGATGTAGTATCACTTGGTTACAGCAATACAGAAGTCAGTGGAAGTCCTCATAAGAAAGTAAGAGCAATGTGTGTATATGTGTGTACCTCTTGCTCTTCCTCTTGTACTAGTGCTTTGGCCTCTAGCCCCTCGGCCTCTAGCCCCTCGGCCTCTTCCTCGAACCGGCAGTGCAGGGGGTGAATCTTCGTCTGACTCCATGGAAATGTCAACTAGCTCATCGAACTGCGCAGCATCATCTCTAAGGGAATCGCCCTGATCCCTGTGGGCTTTTGCCCGACTGATAGCCTAAACAAAACACAGTGTGTGAGGGGGAGTGTGTATGTACACTGTAATACAATGTAAGAGCAATAACACTGTAAAGTGCCAGACTCTTTACATGCTCCATTTTTACCTATTGCCTATCTGTATTGTGAGATTATGTTTAATCTTGTAATTTCTTAGAAGAGGTTCCTTTGGATCACAAGCCTAGCTCTTAGAGCGATCTTAGTTAGTCAACCACTCCTGGGGAGGGAAACAATGATCTTGATTCTTCTCCATTAGTACCAAATTTGTGATTATAGATGTAAAGATGGACCTTTTCCAGCCTGTTGAGAATCAAAAACTCTTTTTCTGATTGTGGATTTACAGGTTACATGTTATATACTGTATATACAGTATATATACACTGTATTTTAAATATATATATAAAATACATAGGCCACAGGACATATCAATAAAATGTATATGGGACATAAAACAAATGACAAATGTGTATATGCATTTAACTAACTTCTTGGACTTCTTTATCTTCCTCAGCAGTGTTTTTCTTCAAATCTCGGAAGCGGCGAATCTGTGAATGTATACACACACATGCACACACACAACCTTTATTCATAGTTATTCATCTTATATTTGTGCATGTACTGCTGAAGCCACTTGCCCTATGAGTCACAACAACAAAAACACAAAGTTTCTCTAAATGACTGCCTTTGTGCCCTCTATTGACTGTTATTAATGCACAGAAAGGTCAGTCATATCTAGTCCCACGCCTGCTAATTTCAAAGGCGTGACCTACACTTACCAGCCATAACATTAAACCCTGAAAAAGGTTTGCAGTGCGGCAGGGTGCATTATCCTGTTAGAAGAGGTCACTGCCATTAGGGAATACAGTTCCCATGAAGGAGTGGACTTAGTCAGCAACAGCCTTTAAGTAGGTGATAGGTGTGACCCAAGGTTTCCCAGCAGAACATTGCCCAGAGCATCACACTGCCTCTGCCAGCTTATCCTCTTCCCAAAGTGTATCCTGGTGCCATATTTTCCCAGGGAATTGATATACACACACCTGACTGTTCACATGATGTTAAAGAAAACATTAGAACGAGCAGATTCACTAGCCCTGGTCACCTTACTCCATTGTTCCATGGTCCAGTCCTGAACATTTTTGATGTTCTGATGCTCACATGAGAGCACCACCATGCTGTCGGTGGTAGACAGAAGTTGAGCACTTTGATTAATCTGCAGCACAGCAGGCTGTAATTCACTGTGCGCTCTGACACCTTTCATTTAAAGTCAACATGAACTTTTTCAGTAATTTGTGCTACAGTAGCTCTTCTGTGGGACCAGATCAGATGGGCAAGCCTTCACTCTCCAGCCGCATCAGTGAGACTTGCGAGTCCATGACCCTGTCACCAATTCCCTAGCTGTCCTTCTTTGTCCTCCTTTTGAGTCATCTAGCATCACTATTTGGTCCTTGTCAGTCACTCAGATCCTTATGCTTGCCCATTTACCTTGCTTTCACTACATCAACTTCAAGATCTGACCTAACCTACTGTCTGATACATCACACACCTTGACAGGTGCCACTGTCACAAAATAATCAATGTTATTTACTTGTCAGTAGTTGAATACTGCGGCTGATCTGTTTATGTCCACATATTACAAAAGGCCAAGCAGACCTTCAAAGAGGGGAAGATTGTCTTCATTATAAACTCATCGAGGGAGGAGAACTAAAAAAATCAATTATGTGACATTTGGACCATTAGACCATTAGACTGAATGAAGAAACTTGAATGAAGAATGAATTAAGAAAATAGAAGGCAGGGTTGAATGATATTTCATCAGTTTTCCCAAAGCTGAAAGAAAGAAAAACAGTGATAAACAAAGACAGAGACAGATCAGACAAAGAAAAAACAGAGAAACCTGTGATATGGTTGCTATGGGCGACCATCTTTGCACAAAATGAAAAAGTGCATGAGCAAAGAGGGCCTGCCCCCACTAATCATTAACCTCAGCAAGAAGATGAAATGGTACAAGGCCTAGCGGCATTCAGACAGTTGGCAAGTAACCCTTACAAGTCAAATTACTATTGTTGTATTGCTAATTAAAACATACTTTTCCTTGACTTTCTAATTCTTTACACAACATCCAATCTCCTCAGAAATCTCTCCTTTTGCCATCTTGTATGCAGAGAGAAATGTGCGAGGCAGCTCATGTGGGGTCAGGTAACACCGTCATGATTAAAATGACAAAAGTGTATTAAGTGTATTAACACACTTACCTCACACTGAACAAATTCCATATTCACACAGAGCTTTCCAGCATTGTGTTCTTTTTCTCCCTGAAATACCAGGCCAGGTCTACAGGTCTACAGCCATGGAGGAAAAATAAGAGACCACTTTTCCCGTTTTTTGGTTCACTGTTTGTACGGTTTGGGGCAGTGTGTGTGTGAGTGAGAGTGTGTGTGTGTGTGTGTGTGTGTGTGAGTGTGAGTGTGTGTGTGTGTGTGTCTTTTATGAACTATTGCAGTGTGAGCTGTGTAAAAAATAAGAAATGCCTCCATATGTGTTGTGAGTGCAGTAGTGTTTGTAGAGCAGCTTTTCTGTGTGCTGTATTCCAGCAGCTTCACTCCTGATTCAGTTTCTAAAGGGGTTTTGACACAGAGTCACACATGCACACACTTAACATCACTATTTTAATTGTTGCAATTGTAAAATAATGTAAGAGTGTTGTGTAGTTTAACATTTCCAAGGTATAATAAATGTATATGTATTATTTTTTTATTTTCTCCAAACAGGTTTTGTCTGGAATTTTGAATCAAGTGAACAGTGTACAAAACAATAGTGAGATGCACATTTGACACAGACACACTCCCACAATTACAAAAGCAATAACCAGAAAGAAAAATGATGCGGTCTCTCATTTTTTTTCCATGGCTGTTTACTAAATCCATACCAGCTCACAGTCCATGCCAGAGATCAGTGGCGAATATTTCCAGTAACTTTTTGTTGATGCCACTTGGGAGCCAATCAGAGGATTAAACACAGCATTCAGCAGATCCAGCCAAAGCTTCACAGACCCCTGCTTCCAGAACTGTAGAACTTGAGTCCAGTAGGCAATTGGTGTCAAAATGACCCCCTAGCCCACCCAAACGAAACCAAAATGAAAACAGCTGCAATATCAACAAAATCATTGATTAAAATGAGCTTGTTCAGAAAATGGGCACTGGTTTAATTACATTTTAACAACCATGTAAAATGGGCAATGACACTGGCCACCTGGTAACCAATCACATGCCTGCCAAAACTCGTCTCTGCACATGATGCATCCATACTCTTTATTTTCATTCCGGAAACAGACACGATGCCAGCGAGCCTGGCCAATCAAGAGAAACGGCACCACTTTGCATAAATAATGTGGCCTAATGTGATGCTACAGTGTTGCTTCACTGCACCTTTTGATCAATAGAGAAAAATTATCATCTTAAAACAGAAGATACAATGTGTTTGGTGCCATGGGTCCTGAATAATTTCATTACAGGTGTTCAATCATTTAATTATGTACAATATATCTTATAGTCTTACCATGTGAATATCACTACATATGTCAATATTACTCCTGATCTCTATTATATGCAATAACATACTCTTAACCACAACTTAACTGTAAGTTACTCATCTATAGTATTTATTCCCCAGCTTTTGTGTATACAGCATACTGTATTTCATACTGAGGTCATTTCTCCAGTTTTAATTGGATTTATTTAGTCTTTATATTATATATTGTTCTTGTCTCTGTGCAGTCATAACATAAGCAATTTCCTCTGGGATCAATAAAGTTTTATGATTCTGATTCTGCTTCAAGGATCACACACCTTCTAGACAGGCCAGTTACTCTCAAAGAGGATTCCTTTTTTCAGACTCTGTTTAAATTGTCTCTCTCATTTGGATTTGGTCTTGCAAGTTTGCTTGGAACCTTTTTGTACTCAGACTTAACTTGAACTGGGACCTCTCTGGACTCTCTCTTAATTTGGACTCAGATCTCTTTGGACTTGGTCTTAACTTGACCTGTGATCTCTTTGGACTCGGCCTTGACTTTGACTCTGAACTTTTTGAACTCAGACTTTGACTTGGACTTGTCTCGGACTGGAGAGGTGGTCTTGACTTCAACTCTACCTTCTACATCCTATGCCATTCTGGTTTTGTTTTGTAACGTGACTGCAAACGATTTTGAAATGTAGAAATGTGGAAATTCTAGTGTAATTTCTGAAAACATTTGACACTGGATGTCTTAAGTGCAGAAAAACTACAAATATGTTTAGAGGGCAGTGACAACAAATATTTTTGGAAGGCAGTGATAACAAGGTTGAAGACACTGAGAAACGTCATGAATGTGGCTGTATAAAAGTACACAGCATAACCCAAAAATGTCTTTTGGTAGTGTTGAGTTGTGTTTTATTTTCTTATTATGTCAATTTTGTTAGTACTTATTAGTACTAGAAAAGGGATTGTGTTGAAGCAGAGCACTTATCACCTGATTATAATGCCAAATATTCAATTATATCTGTTTAAATGTTTTAACCCTTAAAACAAGTGTCAGGCAAAAATATGGCCAGGTTACATAATTAATGACATTTATGTTTGATTTACATTTTGTATGGACAGACTTGAGTCGGCACTAAATGTATCTGTTGACGCGCTTTTTCTTTTTAGTCACAGCATCAGTCACAGTATTGGACAGTGTGATACTACTGTGAGTCACTCTTGCAGGGGCGGTCTGCATGTATGTCTGTGTGTGTGTGTGTGTGTGTGTGTGTGTGTGTGTGTGTGTGAACAGCATGATTATGCCCTCATCACTTGATGTGGTCCTGTGGCTCTGTTCCTCTAATAATAGAGCTTTTTCACCAGAAGCCCAGCAGTGTAGGACGCCGCGAGAGCACACAATGAAACGTTTCATCTGCATCTAATGACCACTGAGGGTTTCTGACCTGCTTTTTCATATATAGTGCATCAGCAAAGACATGTTTGCTCTGTTTCTTTTTTTCATATTTTTACGGTTCACAGGTGAAACAGTCTGGGACGCAAAGACTCAGAAACAATGAAAGGAAAGTTGGAAGGAACACCAAATTTGGAGATAGGGTGCAGTACACCCACCACTACTCAGGCAAATGCAGGGACTCACGCAGGTCCGATGATGACTTTACAATGATGCTGTTTGCATTTGTGTCCATAACTCGTTTCTTCATTTTGCTTATTCATGAAGCCAAACCAAAGTGCAATTTGAACCATTCTTAGCTGTTCCTCAGAATCATCTTGTCTGAGCTGAATTTTTGCAACCTTCTTTGAGGTCATTGAAATGATAACTTTATAGAGAAAGAGAGCGTTTAGGCCACACCCACACTGTGGGGGGGGGGAAACAATGTGGCAATTCTCACTGATTTCCGGTAACATTGCATAGTTCTCTTTATTGTCTTCAAACTAAAAATCACACCCAAGCCAAAAAGCTGTTGCATGGTGGGTTGCAAATAAGATAACTGACTAATAATGATGTAATAGTACAGTTATACTTAGTACAAAATAATAGTAATTTGGTCTTGACAAGATAGCAAGCTGACATGGTCAAGCACCTTTGATTTAGGTTAATTTTGAGATGTAAAAGGGACACTGACAGAGTCCAATCAGAATTAGTTTCTCTGCATATCCAGCCCTTTCTTTGGTGACTGGTGATATTTTATGTCAAATCTGTTTCAAGAAAGTGTGCTGTAATTTCCTATTCAGTCCCTTTCAACTTCAGGAAATGTTGATCCATTCTGAGGAACATGATTTTCCCATCCGATAATGCACTGCACTCTGTCTATTTAAGTAAAAAAAATAAGGCTGCAATCAGCAAATCAGCTCTCAGCAGGCATTTCGACAGGCTTAGCACTGGCCAACAATGCTTTGAAATGTTTGAATGTCTACATTTGGGTTCTTTACTAGACATAGCATTGGGCAAAAATCTATAGCCAAGAACATGCAAACCAAACAAAAAAGTCATAAGAAAGATTAAGTTCCAATCACTTGATTTTAGCCCCTGTTTCTTTAACTGATCCTCATGATTTTATTGTTGGAATATTCTTAAAAACACATTTAACAATAATCATCAAAACATGCTGACATTTATGCACAGTATGCCCGCTACATGAACCGAATCCCTCTGGTTTGGAGCATTACCCAACACAGTAGAAAGATGTTTATGCTGTGTACAGTTCTCAGTAAAGACATGAAAGATCAGCATTTCCCTGTGTTATTATTTTAGGCACATTATATTTGTCAATACCGTTGACTTAGATGAAGATCAGATTAGATTTTATAACAAATTAATGCAGAAAACCAAAATATTCACATACCTTTTCTTGCCATTGTATTTGCCAATTATTATGTATCTTTAGTAGAATGTATCGATTTAGACATTCTCCTGCACCTTATGAAATTTCACATCAACTTACCAATAGGTGACGGTACTCATACTAAACACGAGCAGTGCACTGAGCACAGGAATCAGTCAGTGTGGGCAGGTTTATTGTGACCAGAAAATCTGTAAGTGATTATTTGATTGTGGAATCATGCTGTGCAATCATTGGCTAAGTGGCTCAGTAGAAAGGTGCTTGTCTGCAAAGCAGAAGGCTCCCAGTTCAAACACAAACTATCTTCATAAAACAGGATTTCACAGAACGCTTGTCTGTGTGAATTTAAATCTTAACTGTGCTTTTAAATGCGGGCTTTTTGAGCTGCATTTTGCTTGGATCCCTATAATCACTGCATATTTTTCACTTAGATAATTGTGTAACTTTTGGCCAATCCATTGCTTAGGACTAATCCATTTAAAAAAGATTTCACTCACTAGAGAGGCAGTTAAGCAGATGTATTTTCCTCTGTGCGCATGTGCATGTGTAATACTTGTTCTACAAATCAACAAAAAAAGCTATTAACATCATAAATGAAAAAAAATTCTTATTACAACACACCAGCCAAAAAATCTTTTTTGATAATTGCACCAATAACATGTCTTTTCTGAAACCGCATTCATAAAAAAATATATTTTTTTAATTTCAGAATAAATTTCATTCTTTAATTAGGGGAGAATTTAAAATAGTTTTGTGTTGGTCATAGTTTATGCTACAAATTAACCTGAAAATCTATTTCAGGTTTCAGTAAAACTGTTTGGTAAACTCCTTATTTCATTTCTTATAATAATAATAATAATAATAATAATAATAATAATAATAACAAAAATAATAATAATAATAATAATACACCGATGTCAAAGGCTTAAAATAACCCTTAGAAAAGCCCTATGAGGAAGAAATGTTTTTGACAAACTGGCTTTAAATCAGAACTAAAAAATCATATTTCCCATGCAGTGCATCCATATTTTTTCCATTTTTCCACAGTCTCTACTTTCTTAAACTTTCAAGGCCCTGTTTAATCTTTCCTCCAAAACACACTGTAGAAGCTTTCAAAGAACTGTGGAAACAAAAGCAGACAAATCAACAGAAGGCCATAGTGAGAAGAAAGAAGAAAAGAAGAAAAAACTTGCCAAACAGTCGCTGTTCCTGGACAATGCAGGCATGAATTTAGTTCAATGAGACTAAATTAGTTTCTATAAATTGTGTGAGTAAATGCACACACATGTGCCTGCTTAGTTTCATTCAAACTTAATTATTTATCAGAAAGTCTGTCCACATCTCCCACTTGTCATCCTGTAGTACTTCGCAGTTTCCATCCTTTGGCTCAACTTCTTCCCTCAACCTCTTACATTTCATCACACCTCCCCCACCCTCCCTTCATTTTTTTCATCTTCCGCTTTTCCTCGTCTTTCACTTTTTAAGGTTCTCTTATATGCTTCACCAACTTTCTTCAGCAAGATAGTCTTCTGCTCTCTTCTCTCAAGCTGCCACTGACTGTTGTCCTTTATCTTTCCTGCCATTTATTGGTTTTGAATAGTGTTGAGTTCCTTTGTTTATCAGTTTAAATTGGTAGAAATTCTGAATTTCTGTTCAATTTCTCAGCCCCACCTCAAATTTTCTTCCATAAGATGAATACAGTATTCATAGTATTAGGAAAAGTATTTTTTTTCCAGAACAGTTGGGGGATTACCTCTACTACTCTTCTCTGCTCCCTTACCTCCTTTCCCTCTGGTCCTTCAGCTCCTCTATGTTCTCTCTCAACTACCTGCTCACACCTTTTCCCTGAACTCCCCTTCCTCTGTTCTTTCACCTCCTCTCCTTTCTACCTCAAATTCTCTCCCTGTGTTCCTTAACCTCCTCTCCCATTGTCCCTTGATCTCTACTCCATTGTCCCTTAAACCTCCTAATACCTTCTCCCTCAACTTCTCTTTCTCTGTTCCTTGACCTCCCCTCTCGTCTCCCTCAACTATTCTGCCTCTGTTCCTTCGTCTTCTCTCCCTTCTCCCTCAACTCTTATTCCTGTTTCCTGATCTCCTTTCTCTCTACCTCAACTCCTCTTTCTCTGTTGTTTTACCTCCTAAAACCTCCGCCCTCAACTCCTCTTCCTGTTCCTTGACCTCCCCCTCTCTTCTCCTTCAACTACTCTTACTCTGTTCTTTTACTTCCTCAGCCCTTCTTCTGCAAGTCTTCTTCTTCTGTTCCTTTACCTTTTTCTCTTCTTCCTTAACTCTTCTTGCTGTTTTCTGACCTCCTTTCTCTCTCCCTCAACTTCTCTTGACCTCTTCTTCATTCTCCTTCAATACCTCTTCATCTGTTCCTCTACCACCACTCCATTCTCCATAGACTCCCCTTCCTCTTTTTCTTGACCTCCTCTCCCTTCTCTCTCAACATGTCCTCCTCCGTTCCTTCACCTCTTCTCCTCCTTCCCGCAGCTCCTCCACTACCTTATCTCCTTCCTTGCTTCTTTTCTTCTCTTTATTCCACTCATATTTACCTGCTTTCCTCCCTCCCTCACCTTCTTACTCTTTCACTCTCATTCTTCCACCACCACCTCTCTTCCCCCATTACTTTCTCCTCTCTCTCTCTCACCTCCTCGTCGATCTTCTCCTCACTGGCCTCCACTCGTCTCTCTCTGAGGTAGCGCTGTGTTTTCTCTAGCTGGTAGTTAATGAGCTCCTCTATAGCATCCCGCTCTTCCTTATCCACAAACTCCTGCACAGCCTTCCCCATGCCCTGCTCGGTCAGAAGAGACAGCTGCACGGTCTGCACACACACACACACACACACACACACACACACACACACACACAAAACAAACACAAACAGATTACTCTCGACACAAACTCAGAAATTACACAGACTTTGTAACAACATAAATATACACACAGCACAAATGCAAATACATGCCTATCACACATTCTAAAGGACACACACACACACACACACACATTTTATTTTAAGTGTGTATCTGGTCCTAAGCTACAGTTTGGTTTGTATCACAGTTCAGCTTGGAAAAAACTTTAAACTGTTCATACCATGACATACCGTGTATCTTGGCAAGCACATTTACTCAGAATTTAACTAAACTGGATTCCTGAGACTCATTTAACCTCAGCACATTTAACCTCCATTGGAATCCAGTCACTCATGCACATTTAACCCCGATCAGAATGCCATGGCTCAAGCACATTTAGCTTCAACTGGAATTCTCTAGCTTGAGCAAAGACTGGAATCTGAAACAGGTGCATAGCTATGTTGTCAAGCAGCGTAGCCTGCATGTGATATTCCAGGGAACAGAGCTTTTAAATCAGGTTGCAATTCAACAGCCTTGTGGATGGTGGACAATATGTTAATATGTTTTCCACCTCTGCACACCACTCAATTTTAACCACTTTAATATAGTCACAGAATTAATGGAAATATTTACACACATAAATTGAATTAATATATACTATGTGACCTAATGTAGTGTGCGTTCTGCAAAAGAAGGCTTTTGAGGCAAATAAGATTGATTAGACTGTCTCTCTAATCAAGCTTCTTTGCTTAATTCAAGAAATTAATGTCTGCTCTGGTCACATCGTTTAAATTACACTCACATTCTCAAGGGCTTAGCATCAGGAGTCAACAAAACCTTTTACAGTATAAGACTGTATTTGCTGTTTTTTTTTTTCAAAATTATACATGTATCAGGAACAGGTGGCAAACAAGGATGTGTGTTTGTCCTAATGAACATGTTCCAGCAGGCAAAGAAATACTGCAGCTGTAGCCTAAACAAAATGAACACTACAACAGACCGTGTTTATCTGTAGTGTTCTATACTTGCTTTGTGTGGTTGGCAGGTATATGATTAAAATCAAGCATGAAACAAAACTGCTAAAGATAGCTGAGCTGGCATATAAAAGTTAAGGACTTATTACATAACGTTTGTGGATGCACCCAAACAGTCTCTAAATGACAATTTTCCAACCTATCTTCATCCCAGGCTAATTAGACGCTGTGCCTTTAAGACAGATATATGTAAATGACCTCTTTTCTGGCTGGTCAGTATTGTCCTCATTCAAATCACAGAAAAACTTAAAAAGGTCAGTATGAATGGGTCTGAATGGGCTAAACTGTTATTCAAAGTTAGGCTGAATAAGCGGACATACACTGATGAGCCACCACATTAAAACCACAGATAGGTGAAGTGAACACTGATGATCTCATTACAGTCAGCTCTTGAAGGTCATGTGCTGAAAGCAGTAAAAATGGGCGAGTGAAAGGACCTGAGTGACTCTGAGAAGGGCCAAATTGTGCTGATCAGAGCATCTCCTTAACAGCAAGACTTGTGGGCTGTTTCTGGTATGCACTGGCTAATAGCTACCGATAACAAGGTCATGGGCACCCAGGATTGACTCGTGTGCAAGAAGAGTGAAAGTTAGCCCATCTGGTCGGATCCCACAGAAAAACTATTGTAGTAGAAACTGCCAAAAAAGTTTATGGCTTCAATAGAAAGGTGTCAGAACACAGAGTGCATCCCAGCTTGCATCAGAACTGAACCATGGTTTAATGAAAGCAGATGGACTGGTCTGATGAATCATGCATAAGCACTGCTTACCTGAGGAAGAGATGGCACTAGTATGCACTTGGGCAAGAAGGCAAGCTGGCAGGTTTAGTGTGATGGTAGAAAACCTTGGGTTTTACATTCATGTAGATGTTATTTTGACATGTACCACATTCCTATACACTGTTGCAGACCAAGTACACCCCATTACATCAATGCTAATCACTGATGGTAGTGCCCTCTTTCAGCAGGATAGTGCTCCCTGGCGAGCCCGGTCTCATGAGTTCTCATGAAGCCATCACGATATACAATCCATTCAAAAAGGTACTGTGATCATTTTTTTGCAAGGACAATGCTTCGCTACCCTGTGTATTTTAATGCAGAGTGCGTAACACCGATAGCAGCATGTTTTAGAATAGATTTTATGTCATGATGGCTGCACGAAAAGTCATGAGTTCGGGTTAGCCCTGCCACATCGCAAACATTGCTTAGGAATGAATTGAGGAACAAGACAAAGAGCTCAAGGTGTTGACTTGGCCTCCAGCTTTCCAGTGTCACAGACGTAAGCACAAAGCCCAAGAGATCAATTCTTTACAGTTGGCAAATTGCTTATTGATCAAAATGCTTTTTCTATTTTCTCCAGAAACTACAGCTGTAGCCACAGAGGGGGTTTGTTTCTTCACACAAAGTGTTGTGCTGCATTCCTCAGATATTCACTTTTATGATGAAATCACAGTTAAGACCACTTTCTGATAATTCTTCCCTGTGGATGATACCTGTGCAACTAAGTAGGGCATCAATAATCTCCTGCAGCCCAGTATTGTACACCTGACCAGTCTGTGAGTGTTTTGTTTCTGGGTTTTCCCGATCTTGGCTTGACTTCTACATTTCTCCTGACGTTCCATTCCTTAATGACCCTTCAGACAGTGAAAATTACAAACAGGGAGTGTTTATATGTCTTACATGCCATAGCAAGACACCTCTTGCTGTGTAAGAGTGTGTTATCTTAGTGTCAAAGCTTCAATTAGCTGCTTAGTTGAGCCCATGACTGTTGAGTGTAAACACACCGAGTTTGACATTAATTCTGGTTTCTCGCTGCAATTTTGCAAGTCTACTAAAAAACTTGGCATGACACTCCTGTAGTCATCACCTAAATGGACTGCATCTGCTTAAACTTGACACTGGTTTACAGACAGGTATGCATATGATGCTGCTGTCTTGTCAACTCAGAAAGAAAAGCAGGAAAATTATTAGAGGCATCGCTTTTTCTGAAGGTACCATACACCTATATATATTGTTTCTGCATCAAAATGATTGTGGCGTCCATGAAGGCTGTGGCTTAATAGAGTTCCAGAGACCTTGGTGTTAAATCTTAATCTTTGTTCGTCCTTGTCCACTACTTTAAAAAGGGAAGTTAATCTGAGTGCCAGTAATGTGAAAATGTATGTCCATGACCAGCAGACCTTGCTTGGAATTCAGAAAACATGCACTGAACTCTCCAGTGAGCGGCTGACAGAGACACTCTGCAGTCTTTGCTTACTTTGGCGGACATGGTCGAAACACAAGCACCATGGACAGAAACAGAAGTGAGGAAAGTGCAGTGGCGTTAGTTCAATGTTAAAGGTTAACCCCACCAGACCTGCGATACTGTCATTTCTGCTCGCAAACGTCCAATCTCTGGACAACAAGCTGGAATACATAAAGTTGCAGCAAGCTCACCAGGGGGAGATGAGAGACCGCCTTTATTTTAACTGAGACATGGCTGCAGGACAACACTGCGGCCTCTGCCTTTAAGCCAGACGGACTTCCTACTGGACAGGGGTGCTTCTTCGTCCAGTAAGACACACGGTAGGAGACTGTGTGTCTATATAAACAGAAATTGGTACATGAATGCTGTTGCATGTTGTTTCCTGCAAACAGAGGTTTTATCAGTCAGATGTCGGCCTTACTCCTGCAGAGAGAGAACAGCTGCATGATGGTGGTCACTATGTACCTCCTGCTTGGTGTTGATGCTAACAAGGCACTAGTCGAACTGTACAAAGTCATAAGCAAACTGCAAATGAGATGAAACTGCCTGGACTGCATGTTACTGTCTCTTAGAAAATCAACATGAGAGCTACTCAGAAGCCCTGGATGATGAATGAGGTTTGCACGCTGCTTAAGATCAGAAATGCCTCCAGACAAGGTGCCAGATCTGAAAGCTGGTGTTCATTACTTCTCTACATATATGACTGCTTTGCTGTAAGGAGAGCATTCCAGGCGTACACACAGAGAATGAATGAACACTTCCATTGCACCACAGACACACATCACATGTGGCAGGGAATTCAGGCAATTACAGACTATAAGCCCATCTCACTCAGCAGTAACGGCGATCCCTCCCCTCCAGATGAGCGAACCCCTTTGATTTGACGCGCAAAATAAAGAGCCTGTGAGAAAAGCTACTTCTCCCTGCAATAACATATTTCTCTACTCTACCTTCCCCCAGCTGGTGTGCGAACTCTTTCTAAAGTTAACTCATGCAGGTCTGCAGGACCTGACAACATAATCAGCATAGCGCTTAAAGAATGTGCCAACCAACTCCCTGCTTTTCTTAGACACCACTCAATTACGCTCATTCCTATTATTATGAAGTGCTTGGAAAGGCTAGTAACTGAACACATAAAGACCAGTCTCCAATCTCTCTAAACCCCCTGCAATTTGCATAATGGCCCACCTCTCCCTGACACATAGGGATAAGACACACACATGTCAGAATACAATTCATAGTCTTTAGCTCAGCCTTTAACACAGCTGATGGTAAAACTGAGTTGGTTTGGTCTCAACTCCACCCTCCGCAACTGGATTTCCTGACAGAGAGGTCCCAGTCAGTACAGATGGGCTGCAGCACCTCCAACTCCATCCGGAGCTCCTCAGTTCTTTGCTTTTCGCTTTGCTAACCTACAGCCACACAAACTACCAAGCACATCATCAAGTTCACAGACATATAAGCAAGGATGATCAGTCAAGCATACTGAGAAGAGATAAAACAGCTGTCAATCTGGTGCAGAGACCTCTAGCTCTCAAAGTTGACAAGACTAGAGTGTCGACTTGTCCTGCCCACACCTCACTCAGCATCAACAGCTCTGCTGTGCAAACTGTAAAGAATACCACGTTGCTCAGTGTCCACATAACTGAGGAACTCACATGAACAAACAACAGCCTCTCAACTACGAAAGCCCAGTAGAGGACACATTTCCACAAATGAGCAAGCCTTCGATCACCCATTCTCACTACATTTTTTAGAGGCACCTTCAAGAGTGTTCTAACCAGCTGTATCACTATCTGGTATGGCAACTAAAGCATGTTTGACTGCAAGCACCTGCAGAGGGTTGTGAAGACAGAGAACACTGAAGCAGAGAACATTGCTGCAGTGCTTCTACCCTCACTAGAATAAATATTCTGCAAACACAGTGTTCATAAGACATGCAGTATTCTGCAGAATCCCTCACACTTCTCACCTGGACATTTCACACTCCTGCTTTCCAAGAGAAGCTGCATGATAGTTTTTGCCTTCAGGCTGTCTCCCAGAATCCTCCACACCACATCAACACCCCATAACTTGCTATACAGAACTATTCATGCACAGCCGCTTTATTCGAAAAACTGGTTTGCAGATAGACTGTAAGCCACAGACTGACCTCTAAGTGTACACACGGTTGCAATAAGAAGAATCCTTATTTTTTCCGTAAGTTCTCATTATTATTTAAACTATTGACCTTATTACTTGTTAGACACTCCTGTACACTGTGAATTCACGCTGTTCACACTGATACTCAGGTCTAATTTGCAATCTTCAACAGTATTGCACATTTAACATACAACCCCAAATCAACAAAATTTGGGATGGTATGTTAAATTAACATCAAACTGAAAACAGTACTTTGTTAAATTATCTTTGACCAGTATTACATTGAAAACAATACAACAGCACATTATTTAATGTGTTCCTCATGAATTGTATTTTTTTATTTTTTATTTTTTTAAAAGACATTTTATTTTGGTTCTTGCAACACATTTCAAAAAAAGGTGGAACAGTAAAGCATTTACCACTTTGTAATGTTGCCATCCCTTTTCACAACACGTAGAAGACGTTTAGGGACTGAAGACACCAAGCGATTAAGTGTTTCAGGTGTAATTTTGTCCCATTCTTCCTGTAAACAAGTCTTAAGGTGGGCAACAGTACGGGGTCTTCGTTGTCGCATGTTGCGCTTCAAAATGTGCCACACATTCTCTATTGGAGACAGGTCGGGACTGCAGGCAGGCCAGTCAAGTACCCGTACCTTCTTCATCCGCAGCCAGGACTTTGTAATGTGTGCAGAATGTGGTTTTGCATTGTCTTATTGAAATATGCATGGGCGTCCCTGGAAAAGATGTCTTCTTGAAGGCAGCATATTGTACTCCAAAATCTCTATGTACTTTTCAGCATTAATGGTGCAGTCACAGAAGTGCAAGTTACCTTTGCCAAGGGCACGGACACAACCCCATACCAGGACAGACCCTGGTTTTTGGACTTGTTGCTGGTAACAGTCTGGATGATCCTTTTCTTCTTTGGTCCGGAGCACACGGCGTCCATTTCTCCCAAATTATACCTGAAATACTGATTCATCTGACCACAGTACACGTTTCCACTGTGTGATGGTCCATCCTAGATGCCTCCGAGCCCGGAGAAGTTGACGGCGCTTCCGGACACTGTTAACATAGGGCTTCCGTTCGGCACAGGACAGTTTAACTGGCATTTGTGGATGTAACTATGTATTGTGGTATTTGACAAAAGTTTGCCAAAGTAGTCCTGAGCCCATGTGCTCATATCGCCTCTAGATGAATGACGATTCTTGATGCAGTGCCGCCTGAGGGATCGGAGACGATTGCACTGAAATTCCTCCAGATTCCTTGATTCTTTTAATTATGTTATGCATTGTTGAAGGTGAAATATCCAAATCTCCTCCTATCTTTCTTTGAGGAATATTGTTTTTAAACATTTCAAGAATTTTCTCACGTATTTGTTGGCAAACTGGCGATCCTCGGCCCATCTTTGCTCCTAAAGGACTAGACCTTTCTTGGATGCTGCTTTTGTACCAAATCATAATTCCAATCACCTGTTGACATCACCTGTTTCAAATCACATCATTTTTTAACCAATTTACCTCATTACTAGCCCTAAAGTGCTCCTGTCCCAACCTTTTTTGGAATGTGTTGCAGGTCTGAATGACAGGAAAGGGTGTATATTTACAAATGAAATAAAGTTGACCAGAAAAAGCATGAAACATTGTGTTCATATTGTCTGCAATGAAATACAAGTCAAAATAAATTTAGAAATCACTACTTTCTTTTTTTATTTGTGTTTTACATACTGTGCCAACTTTTTCTGATTTGGGTTTGTATATTGTACAATGCTGACCATGTCCTCAGGACATATCATTTAACGTGTCTTTGAGTACAATGATAGTTTAATTTTACTGCCATATTGCCTACTTACTTTTTGGATTGCACTCTCCTGTAAGTCTTAGCACATTCTTGTTCTTGTTATTTCTATGTGTATGTGGACACTGTGGATCCTGAGCTTCGCCATTTCGTCTCTCTCCATACTTCTATATGGTTGAAATGACAAAGTTCACTTTGACTTTGCAGTTTCTTTATCTTCAAGCTGCATCCCTCTCATATCCATTCTCTCTCATCCTCTCAGACAATAAATTATATGTTTCACAATTTTATGGGTTGTTTCAAGTTGACTTTTGATTTCTTCGTCAGACCACATTAAAATAGTTTCTTTACTTCAGTACCCTGCCGCAACTTCTTGTAAATGGTCGGAAAGTTTGATCTTTCCAATTTTCAAAAGCCATCAAATCTACACAAATCTCTCAAGCAACCTATTTTGCCAAAAGGTGACATATCCCTGTGTTACAGTAAATTCTTTTTAATCAACAAAACACTTAAAACTCTTAACCATTTACTCTATTCTACATGTACAATACTTATCTGCCGCCCCTGCACTTCCAAAGGTCGCGGCAATCCAAACAACAAGAAAGAATATGGACAAACAAAATGAGTCTCTTGTTCACTAATACAGGAGACAAAAATGAATAGGTTGTCAGAAGGTTGACAACAGCTCCTGCTCTGTGTTTCAAGAATTTTGCATGAAACCTTGAGTCTGAAGCACACTTCACACGGCCTCAATTACTCTCATCACTCTATCAATACTCTTCTATTTTAGTGGGCATGTGTTTTCTGCTGCAGGACGTGCAAGCATGATTTTATGCCACAAAGAGAAAAAGAAAAATGAAATAAAGTAGTGAAGTAGTGTTACACCAGCACAAACAGGATTTGAGTATAGGCACCATTTTATCACGCTTCAATGCAGTTTTTTTAATTACTATTATTTTTAAAGTTCTTGCTCACTGGCTCTGAATGCACACAGGCAAACCATGCGTTACAGGAGGGGTGGGATTTTGATCAGTACCGGCTTGGGATGGATATTAGAGGTCTGGATATTTCATCCCGCACCCACACGCTCCCGCAAGTTTCTGTCCCGCTCCCCCAGAAATGTGTAATATTTCGACCCGCCCCCGCCCGCATCTGTAATGGTTTGTCCCGCTCCCGCCCGCTGAATCCGACAAGCAAGGCTGGTGGAGTATAGGGTGGGCCAAAAACACTGGACACATTTTAAATGCAGTAATATCTTGGCTTACAAAAATTAAGGTTATCAATTAAGGTATCAAATTTATTTGTACTTTATTTGTACTGACGTACAGGAATTTATGAAACATAGGCTATATTATGTGGGCACGACTCCGGCTGCGAATTAAAGATGTCTTTTATATAAGGGTAGATTTGGCTAACCAGTCTTCCACAAAAAAATACAACCAACAACGTTTCTAACTAGGCTACAGACCTGAATTAAAAAATATCTAAACAGTCTCAATAGAAACATTTCACAGTCAAAATGAGAGAAAAATAGGGAAACATTAAAATTTGTGGCGTGGCTCTGTGTTTATTCCAACCTCAGTTAGTGCTCATTGCACTCATTGCGCTTCCATTCTGCCGCCTGGCGTCCCAGAGATTCCCGCGCAACGCAAACATCTGCAGGTTTAGTCGCCTATCACAATTGTTGTTCCCCACATAAAAACAAACTGTAAAATGTATTCAAGGCAAATGTATACTTTGCAGGAGTCCAGAGAACAATGTCTTTGTCCCACTCCCGCGAACACATTGCTCTATTCCCGCCCACTCCCGCAAGAAACTCTCAAATGTAGACCCGCAGCGCAAAAGCATGCGGGCGCCCAATTGCAGACCTCTTGTCACCGAGGAGAGGAGGATCAGAACTACTGAGACTGTGGTGTCACCCGTGTAGTGTGAGGGAAGAGCCCAGACGCGGAAAAATGCGAGAAGGCTGGTTGAGTCACGCTCTTTGATCTATGAACGCTCTAGCAAAGAGTTCGATTTCCACCGGAATCTCCGTTCACAATCATGCACTAGATAACACAGGCAGTACTCACGTGAGTGAAGGTGTGAGGAGCCAGGGCGACGGTTTATATACTATGTGACGCGCTCATTTCCTATGACCTTTGCACGTCACGTGACTAGTGCATGTGACAGTACCCCCCCCTCCAGGACTGTCTCTCGACGGTCCAGGCTGAAAGGATACCCGACGACGGTAGTCCTGGATGAGGGCAGGGTCCAGGATGAACCGCCCGGGAACCCAAGATCGTTCCTCCGGACCGTAGCCCTCCCAGTCGACTAGGTACTGGGTGCCACGGCTACAGCGTCGCGAGTCAAGGATCCGCCGGGCAGTATAGGCAGGACCACCATCGATGAGCCGTGGCGGAGGAGGGTCCGGAACTGCAGGAGCCAGAGGAGAGGTGATGAAGGGTTTGAAGTGCGAGATGTGAAAGACGGGGTGGATCCAAAGGGAGGCAGGCAGCTGGAGCCGGAAGGTGACAGTGTTTATCCGATGAGTGATCCGGTAGGTTCCAATGAAACGGGGAGTGAGTTTCTGTGATTCCGTGCGAAAGTGGATGTTCTTGGTTGAAAGCCAGACCCTGTCACCTACATGGAACAGTTGTCCCGGAGGGTGTCGGCAGCAATGTTGCTGAGTAGACCGGTTGTTGGCCTTCCGGATGGCTTCCCTGGCCTGAAGCCAATGCCGACGACACCTGCGGACCAATTGTTGGGACGACGGTACATCAACCTCCGGTTCTTGGTGTTCAAACATCGGAGGCTGGAAACTGTAGCATACCTCAAATGGGCTCATCCCTGTGGCTGAAGAGGTGAGAAGATTGTACGAAAGCTCCGCCCATATAAGGTAGCGGGCCCAGGAGCGCTGACGATCCGCCACAAAGCATCTCAGGAAGCGCTTCAGTTGTTGATTGGTCCACTCCGTCTGACCGTTGGTCTGGGGATGGTAACCAGAGGAGAGGCTGCAGGAGGCAGCGATCAGACAGCAGAAGGCCTTCCAGAACTGGGCAGTGAACTGGGGCCCTCTGTCTGAGACGATGTCCTTGGGGAACCCATGCAGATGGACTACGTGCTCCATAATAAGTTCAGCGGTGGTTTTAGCAGAGGGGAGTCCTGGGAGAGCCACCAGGTGCACGGCCTTGGAGAATCTGTCCACGATGGTCATGATGGTGGTCTTTCCGTCTGACTCCGGCAGGCCGGTGACGAAGTCCAGCGCAATGTGTGACCACGAGCAGCGAAGCACAGGAAGAGGTTGAAGTTCTCCCTGAGAGGGAGTGTTAGGAGTTTTGGCCCGGGCACACACCGCGCATGCCTGGACGAAGGTGTGCTGGAGGAGAGACAAGGTGCGATGGATCCCTGGGTGGCCGGCAACAGTCGAAGAGTGGGCCCACTGAAGTGTCTCGTAGCGAAGGTGAGTGGGCACAAAGAAGCGTCCAGGCGGGGTGACTGCCGGAGGAGGCTCCAAGGTCTGCCCCTGGCGGACTCGATCTTCCAACTCCCACCGGAGGGGCGAGACAACTACTGTAGGTGGAATTATAGGCGCGGGGTCCGTCCGGGGCATGTCCTTTTCGTGCGCTCGGGAGAGCACATCCGCCTTGGTGTTTTTAGACCCCGGACAGTACGAGATGGTAAAATGGAACTGTTCAAAGAACAGTGCCCACCACGCCTGCCGAGGGTTTCGTTGTCTCGCCTGCTGGATGCCTATAAGATTTTGATGGACAGTCCAGACGGCGAATGGGTCACGGCCGCCTGAAGCCAATGACGCGACTCCTTCAGAGCCCACTTGATGGCCAACAGCTCACGGTCCCCTACCCCGTATCGCTGTTGAGTGGGATTAAACTTACTGGAGAAAAAACAGTAGGGGTGCAGTTTTTTGTCTGGACCTCATTGCGAGAGAACGGCTCCTACACCCACATCGGAAGCGTTCACCTCAACAACAAATGGTTTGGTAATGTCCGGGTGAATGAGAATGGGGGCTGAAGTGAAGAGGGAGCAGAGGTGACGAAAGGCGGTGATGGCATCGGAGGTGAGGTGAAAAGGAGTCTTGGATGGACGAGTGAGAGCAAGGAGAGGCGCCGCGACTGAACTGAAGCCCCGGATAAAGCAGCGGTAGAAATTCGCAAACCCCAGAAAACGCTGGAGCTGTTTAAACGAAGCGGATAGAGGCCAGTTTCGCACAGCATCCAGCTTCAGGGGCTCCATGGCCACACCCTGAGGAGATATAACAAACCCCAAGAATGTGGTGGAGCGCTGGTGGAAAGCACATCTCTCCAGCTTGCAGAACAGTCGGTGGGTCAGCAACCTCTTTAGCACTGCACGGACATGCTGGTGATGTTCCTCTTCAGTCTTCGAATATATTAAGATGTCATCTAGGTATGCAAAGACCCAGCGACTCAGCATGTCCCTCAACACGTCGTTGATGAACTGTTGAAATGCTGCCGGACTATTATACAAACCGAAAGGCATTACCAGTGTCTCATAATGGCCGGTGGGAGTGACGAAGGCCGTCTTCCACTCGTCGCCCTCCCTGATGCGCACGAGGTTGTAAGCACCCCGCAGATCCAACTTCGTGAAGATGGTGGCACCAGAGAGAGCGTCCAGGGCTGTGTTGGTGAGAGGGAGTGGATGATGGTTCTTCACCGTGCCCGATAATTGACGCACAGACGAAGTCCTCTGTCTTTCTTCTTTACGGAAAAGAACCCTGTGGCCGCGGGTGATGATGAGGGTGTAATAGTGCCGTTTTGGAGCCCCTCGGCGACGTACTCCTCCATAGCACATTGATCGTCCTTAGACAGGGCGTACAACCGTCCGCGGGGCGGAGCTGTACCGGGCAGGAGGTTGATTTCCAGGTCGTAAGGCCTGTGAGGAGGGAGTTGGACCGCCCTACCTTTACTAAATACATCGATGAGATCCCGGTACGGCTCCACGATGGGTCTGGGGACTCCCCTGAGCACATCCCAGTCGTCACCGTGAGACAAAGGTCCTGACAGGTTGAACCCCACTGTAGGATTTTCTGTTGACGCCAGGAAATGAGAGGGTCGTGTTGCAGCAACCACAGATAGCCCAGGATGAGAGGCGGTGAGGTGAGGTGAGTGACGAGGAATGGGATTTCTTCTTGGTGCTGCTCGATGATGAAACGAAGGGGAATGGTGCAGTGAGTTATGGGACTATTTTGGAGGGGTCGACCGTCAATGGCGGTGATGGTTAACGGCCAGGATAACGCTTTTAATTCCACACCCAACTGTTCAGCAAAAGAGTGGTCAATAAAGTTGCCAGCTGCCCCTGAATCAATAAAAGCAGTGACACTGACCCGTTTATGACCCGACTGCAACTTATGTGAAATCCTACCAACATTATTTGTAGTGACATTCACTTTTCGTAGTAAATCCTAGTTATTGTGTCACTGAGTTTCTAGCTTTTTTATTCCAATGTTCTAAACTCAATACACAACTCAAAAACAGGGAGGTGGTAGCAACACAACTGTAGTTATTATTTATTCAAGCACTAGAAACATCGTAAAAACTAAAAGGTGTCAAAAGTGTTTTTAGAGTCACTTTTGGTTCTTGAAAGGAACTTTCAGTGGAAGGTGTGTGTGTGATGATGTGTGGGTGAAGTTTAAAGAATGTCTACATAGTATCTCTATTATTAAAAAAAAAATCCTAGATTTGTATGTCCAAGTTAAGAAACATTTAGCAGTCTTTATAGAAACTTAATGAGAATGAAACACAATAACTCAAAAGGACTTTTCAGCTCCACACAAACAACTGCCACAATTTCCCAAGCATGTCTCTTTTCAGACATCAATATGCATCCACTGTCCTTCAATGAGGCTCATAATTGCTTGGCTGCTTGGCAGGTAGCTTGGACTTCTAATAACTTACCGCATCTAAAGAGGTGTTTGAGAAGACAGAGGGAAAAAAGAACAGGTGTGAGTGATCAGGCAATTACTCCAGCTAACCTCCTCACCTGGTCCAGGGGGTAAACTCTGAAAAATGGTTTCTGAAAGAAGGAGTCAAGTGTAGCGATGACTAAACCTCCATAATCTTCTACACTTGTTCCAACTAATTGGTCCCCCCACAACTCTTTGATAAACTAGACCAGGTGTGTTGGGCTAGAAGTGAACGCTGGGAGGAGGAACGTTGGTGTCCACAAATATATTTACAGAAGGATTTATGGATATTAAATTAGTAGTACATTAATGTCTGTAGCTATACAGCTCTCTTAGGTATTTAAAGTAAAGTAAAGTAGCTCCGTATAGTCACACATGAATACACTACGGCACAGCACACAGTGTGAACAACGTGAAATTCTTTCTCTGTATTTAACCCATTCCCCAAGTGAGGCAAGGGGCTGCCACCAAGGAGCACCCAAGGAGCAGTGTGTGGGGTACTTTGCTTAAGGGTACCTCAGTGATGACAGTTGGGATTCAAACCCACAACCTTCAGACTGCAGGGGCAACTCCCTAACCACTAGGCCACAAGCCTTTTAATTCTACTGCATCATACCAAAATTGCTATTTTTAAAGGAAATGCTTGTGAATACATTGCATAGGTTGCATAGGACTAGCATATTAGGAAATTGGTAGTCTCAGTTCCAAACTCTGATGGACTCAGCCATGTTCATAAAGTCACTGTAAAACACTCTATATATGACAATTACCCCAACAGGGACTTTAATGACATTGCATTTAAATACATAGACTTTCATGGAGTAGGTTGGAGTTTGTGCCATTCATTCTGTAGAGCATTTATGTGGTCAGGCACTGATGTTGAAGGAGAAGGCTCTCAATTTCCGTTCCAGTTCATCCCAAAAGGTGTCAGATGGGGTTGAGGTCAGGGCTCTGTTCGGGCCAGTCAAGTTCTTCCACACTGAACTCATCCAGCCATGTCTTTATGGAGCTTGCTTTGTGCACTGGGACACAG
>JBBPCX010067209.1:0-13560 GCA_037974365.1 Hydrocynus forskahlii | reverse complement strand
CTCTGTGTGATCTGAGAGGGTGCTGGTGGTTCCTCTCTGTGTGATCTGAGAGGGTTCTGGTGGTTCCTCTCTGTGTGATCTGAGAGGGTTCTGGTAGAGGATTAACTTCATCCCTGGTAGGTTCTCAGTCCGGTAGCAGACTCTACAGTAAGTGGATTTTCTGGTGTCAGTTTTTTCTGTGGATTAGCTTCCATGTACGTCCCTCCGGATAGGAGCTTCTGCCAAATGTCGTAAATGTTAAATGTAAGTCACTGAACGTGGGTTGTTTTCTTCTTTTTCTGAGATTCTTCCAGACATTTTCTTGACTTTAACAGTTATCAGCGAGCTTCTGCTTCTCAGTGATATTCTGGACTGTGAAAATCAAAAGCAAGAGGGTGGTTGCATCTCTGTTCTAGCCAATGATCTTTAGTGTCCAAACCTCAGCCGTTTGGATAAGCACAACGCCTGAGATGTCTGAAGTTATAATCTGGAACGTTTCCCCATCTTCTTTTACGGCATTTATAAGACACTTTTATCCAAACTGCAGGGTGCTGTGCTGAAGGTAGGATTCGAACCCATGACCTCTTGGTCCAGAGGCAGGTATCCGACCCACTAGGCCACACCCACCGCCCCTTCTACACCTGATTTTCTTTGTTTACCTTTGTTTACACCTTTCTAATCCCAGGAATAAGAGCTCTGGAGCCCTGCAGTGGATCGGGCTTGTCCTTATAATGACCCCAAGCCTGTGAATTCATCATCACAAGAAGGCTGAGGGAGGATTCCTTGTCCAGGAGGTTCACGCGTGCCTTTGAGGAGTGTGGGTGTACGGTCAGTCTGAGCAGACAGGCATCTGGCCTTCAGAAGCTCCCTCCCCCTTGTTTTACAGGCATCTGTGGAAGGTCTTATGGGTAGCGGAGGGGCCTCTGGGGGGAGTGTCCGAGAGACCCCCAGCATCAAATGGCCAGATGTTTCTATAGCAACTCTAAGGCGAGCCGACGTACCGAAACATCGGATTCCGAAGCACGCGTGCTAACGGGATCCAACATGGCGTCCGTCCCTCGGAGGGAACCCGTCTTTTATGTCTGCTGCAACCGGTGTTTTTTACTGACCCCGGCGCCCCCGGCCGTCTCTCAGCGGCCCCTCACACATCGCGCCTTTACGGGCCGCGCTCCTTCCTGCTGTAGGATGGGGGAAGAGGAGGAAAAAAAAGACGGGTGACAATTGCAGGTGATGATTAAAAAAAAAAAAAAAAAAAAAACGAAAGAAAGAAAGAAGGAAAAATAGGCCCAGCGATTCAGTAGTGCTATGTGAAATATGTATTGGGCACGGCTTTGAGTCATGCAGTACTCGTTAAGGACCGCTGTCTGGGGGAAACACACTGTAGGAGCTGTTTCCATTGCGCTGCATATGTGGAAAGTGTGTGTTCTGCCCAAGTGTTACAGTCTTCAGCGACTCCTCGCTCCTGCTGGCCCGGCTGGGACGGCTCGTGTCAAAAAGCGATATTTGTTTTTCCCCTCTGTCCCATCCCAGAGCTATTTAGACAAAAGAATGTCAAGGCAGGAATGGTGTCTAACACGTCAGGGGAAACACACACACACACACACACACACACATACACACACAGTCCAGCACAGTCATCACTAGAACATTTAACCTTTGAGGTGCATTGAAAGGGATCATTGAGGAGGAAGGCCAGATCTAAGAGGCTGGACACACTGCTGTTTGTCTCATCAATCGCCTGCTCGATCCATCACACGACCACTCAATCGGCCAGTGCGATCACACCTGCACACACGCACACACACACGCACACACACACACACACACACACACACACACACACACACACACACAGGGAGCATCTGCAATGATCCACTGCAATCCCTGGCCTCTGACCACTGAGCAGAGTGGAGAACATCCAGACAGCTACAATCATCTGTCCTGCTCCCTGGCCAAGCTTCAGACACCAGACCGGCCCGGGGCCAGGCGGCCGCTCGGAATCATCCACAACCTTCCTCACACCCGCACACACACCCGCACACTCGGACACGTGCCTACAGCCAACGCGAGAGGCTGGTCTGTTCCAGAGAACCACCTGAGGAGGTTTCGAGCGGAGAACAGGAAGCAGGAACCCAGCGCCCCTCGCAGAACCGGGCCTGCAGACAGAGGAGATAAACTCGCTCTGGAAACGGAGCATTTCAGCATTTCAGCCTGAAAAAATGTGGGCTCTGTTTTTCCATAACTCCTTCCTTAATTGGATTCTGGGGGTTGATGGTTTTCCCAGGTTTCTCTTCTCCTCCCGACGTTTTCTTCTGCTTTTGTTTTCCGCCTCCCGGCCTCGGAGCGCCGGATGTTTGGAGGGAGGTGTGGCGCCGCGGAGGGCCGCGGACCCGAGGGGCCGCTTCAGTCACGCGGGACCGTTCCTCTCAGAAGCTGCAGCGTCGCGTTCCTCCCCTCCGCGCTGACGGATCACACAGAACACGAGAGCACCCGGTCACACCGACCAGGAGCAGCGAGGACACAACCGTCCAGCATCATAACACACACACTCTCACACACACTCTCTCAGAACTCACAGGACGGAGACACACACACACACCTCACAGGACCGAGTGTCTGGAAGAGTGAACGGTTCCTTCCATCATGTTTACAGCTGTCCTACACGCTTCTTTCACCTTCACACACACACACACACACACACACACACACACATACACACACACACACACACACACACACACACACCCCTACAGCTACACCAAGAACTCTTAATGAGAAATTCTTAATGTTCATTTGGGTGTGGTGAAATGAATCATGGTCATTAATGGCACTACTTGTTGTGGCTAATGGAGATGAATCAGACTGTTTTGCTCAAATTTGACCCTAAAGACAGTTTATTTCTTTATTAAACATTTAAACTTTATTAAACTGCCCTCTGCACACTGTTCACAGCAGAGAAAACATTCTGTACTGAGCTGAAACCCCACGCAGAACCTGGAGAACCGAACACCCACCTTCATCCCAGCAGAGGGAACCTGAGCAGCAGTCAGAAACACACACACACACACACACACACACACACACACACACACACACACACACACCGGGGTGTGGGCCGGAGCTAGTAAAGAGGGTTTTGTTTTCGGGGCTGCATGTTTCCTCCTGAAACCCTCTCCTGTTACCGGCGGTGTGTGGAGCGCAGTGGGGTGCGGAGTGTGTCGGGGTGCGGAAAGGTGCGGAAAGGCGCTGGACACGTCCCGGAACCTTCTCTGGAGGGAGCCCGCCACTGGGAGGAAGAGGAGAGGCCGAGGTCAGGAGGGCCAGTAATGAAGCCGTGGAGGAAAACAGAAGGGGCGGGGCTACGGTCTCCCCGCAGGGCGGCGGGCGGAGTTTATTTCTACACTCTCAGAACACTGGAGCTCCTGTTAAAGCAAACTAATCTAAACAGATACAGAACATCCACTCTCCCGAGATCAGTCAGGAGATCAGTCAGGAGATCAGTCAGGAGATCCTGGACGTCCCACTGGTCTCCACACCAGCCTGGCCCAGAGTCCAGAACACAGGAAAACTGATAACTCCACTCGTTTATGATGGAAGGATAAGGAACGGAGCAGCAGACGACACGTTTCTCTCATTTCTCTGATGTACACACTTCTCTCCACACACAGATTAACGACCTGCCGAGACCCAGACCCTCAAACAGCTGCTTACAGTCACACACACACATTTCTCTTCCATTCTTCTTCTACTCATCCTCCATTCTTCTTCTATTCATCTTCCATTCATCTTCGATTCATCTTCTACTCATCCTCCATTCTTCTACTCATCTTCCAATTCATCCTCCATTCATCTTCCATTCATCTTCTACTCATCCTCCATTCATCCTCCTTTCTTCTTCTATTCATCTTCCATTCATCTTCGATTCATCTTCTACTCATCCTCTACTCCAAGAGCAGCACAAAACAAACTCAGTCATTCAGAGAACCAACCGCAAACCAACAGCAAACACGGAGAGAGACAGAGAGACAGAGAGAGACAGAGAGACAGAGAGAGAGACAGAGACAGAGAGAGAGAGAGAGAGACAGAGAGAGACACAGAGAGAGAGAGAGACACAGAGAGAGAGAGACACAGAGAGAGAGAGACACAGAGAGAGAGAGAGAGACACAGAGAGAGAGAGAGAGAGACACAGAGAGAGAGAGAGAGAGAGACACAGAGAGAGAGAGAGAGAGAGACACAGAGAGAGAGAGACACAGAGAGAGAGAGAGACAGAGAGAGAGAGAGTGCAGTCCGGATTCATTTACAATACGGTAGCAACTGTGTCCAGAGGTTCTAGTGTGTAAAATATATCCACGTGCAGCAAGGTGCACGAGATCGGATCGGTGGATCGCGCGCTGTAATTGTATCGATAAGGGCGTTCAGGTCAGCGCGCGCACCTGTAACACGGCCTGCGCGAGACCCGATCAGCCATCACTGGGAACGCACGAGACCCGTGAAGTCGCGTTTATCAGAACCAGTCCGGAGGACGGCCCGAGCTGTGATGTTTTTTTTTTGTTTTTTTTTGGGGGGGGGGGGCTCGGGGGTCCTCAGGCTGATCGACCGAGACTGTTCCAGAAAACCGAGAAAAACAAGCACGCGGCGAAAACACCTCACCTCTTTGGTGTTGACGATGCCTCTGACGTATTTTCCCAAAACAGAGCCCGCGCACAGAACGCTCGAGACCACCGCGAGGCCCAGAACCCGGTCCATCTCCAGCGCCGGAGCTCCGGAGCGGCGCTGCTCCCTCGGACCGACCGTGCAGCGACTGAACCAGCCGGGCTCGCGCAGAGGCAGCGTGCGCGCTCCCGACAGCAGACCGCTGGTGCGTGTGTGTCCGGAGCGCGCTCCCGCGGAAAGGGTGCGCGCGCAGCTGCAGGAAACGCACCGTGTGTGTGTGTATGTGTGTGTGTGTGTTGTAGCGAAGCGGCTGAAACACGTCCTTCACAGTGGACCAGTTCAGACGCTCGCACTCCACTCGGTCCCAGTTTACACACCTACACCCCACAGCCCGGCATTATTCCTACTGTCAGCGTGTTTTCCAGATGAGGGCAACCCTGGCCTGTCAATGAGGCTAAACCATTTTCAAAACATCTTTTTTTATATTCGTAACCTCTGTAAATTATTAACTTGCATGGTCCACAATAACAGCTTTGATTCTTGAGAGAACACCCGGGATGGATCTTCCCAGGCAGGGGCGGACTGGGACCAAAACAGGGCCCTGGACTTTTCCAGAACGCCCCTGTTCCCTGGTCGCCCCGCTGGCGGGGCCGGAACGGCGCCGCTCGGGTCAGTGGATTCATTTTTGCATTTGTTTGGAAGTTTTTTTTGTTTTGTTTTGGGTTTTTTTGGTCAAATTCACCCCACAGCGTCAAACCCCCACCACCATGCTTCACACTGGGGATGGTTTCTAAGAGGTCAGTCTTCAACGTTTCGAAATACTCACGCACCACACCTCTTGAGGAACCTTCACTGGCTCCGCGTGGCCGCTCACATTCACCTCAGAACCTTAACGCTCGCCTTCAAGGCCAAGAACGGACTCGCACCTCCGAACTAATCCGCTCTGATCCAGCAGCGTCTCTCTCGCCCTCTCAGGAGCTTCAGGCACGGCTCGTCTGGAACCTCCACTGCTCAGAAGAAGAGGAAGACCTGCGTCGAGACTCTTCAAGACCCCTCTCTTCAAGGAGCACCTTGGTGACTAACCAGTCCTCCCGCTTCTTCTACAACCTCTCCTACATATTACTCTGAAAAACCTCGGGCCCTTACCCTCTTAACTCCCATGTTTTCCTTAGTTTTGCTTTAACCTCTGACTTCTCTTTCCGACAGGGTTTGTTAAGGTGTGTAAATTAGCTGGCAGTAACTTGGTTGAAGCAGATGTCGAACGAAGTTTAGCTTTTCAGGTTGAACAGACGTGGACGACCGAGGCACTGACGTGCGTCGCTCTGGATAAGAGCGTCTTATCCACAAATGTAAACGTAGTTTCTGTGTTACATTTGTGTCAAACCCACCTGGTAGTAGTTGCTGGTAAAATGTCCTACATCTGACCATGAAATCCAGTCTGAATGAAATGTCCAGGGATGTATAACGAAGGCTCCTCTGGAGACTCCAGAGAACCGGAGACTCCAGGATTTCCACCATTCCAACTGAGCAAAAGCCTCCCAGAACTCTGTGAACGCGTAGGTACGGATCCATGACTTTATCCGGACTGGTCTTGCTAGACTGTCCATTTCTAAACCGCCACACTGTAGCCTAATGGGTTTATGAGAGCATGAAGATCGAGGTACACCAACAGATACACCGCACTCAGCGCAGACCTAATATTGTGACACAAGGATATATTCTGTTTAATAAGTGTCAGATTACTGTTAATGTCTAATCTGACCCGTTTTAAAATCTCAGCCTTTACTAAACGTGCCCACTCCTCCGGTTGTGTTCCGCCGAGACAAAATTAAAACAGACGAGACAGAAGCGCATAAAAGGAGCAAAATAACTTTATTCCAATATCAGTAAACATGGGGAAAGTATGACTATCAAAATACCAACACAATCAAGAGTAATATATTTGGATCTATCAATAACAAGGAACTGAACTGCTTTTAGAATGTGGCTGCAGGAGTTTCTCATTCAAAACACGAACAGACGGGAGCGTGATAAAGTCAGTAGCTGCCACTGATGGCAGTAAACTATTTTAATGTTTTGTTCAGTCAGACTTTCCTCCAAACGAAGAGAACGTGCAAATCTGCACGGACAGTCAAAATCAGGGATCACATTCAAAAAACCAAAACAAAACCTTTCATGTCCAAACTGGTAAAAACCCTCTCAACTTTCAGTGCAAGTTAATGAAGTGATCTTATCCTATTGGATAATTTTCATACAATGTGAAGAGCAACTTGAACTCAAATGATGTACAAAACTAAAAAATGACAAAAATAGAGATGGTTTGCTGTGATGGTGACTATACGATGGTCTTGGAATTTTTCGGATTGGAACAAGCTGTTCATTCTTGCCACAACTGGTCTGCTATAAAATAAACGCTCCTATGAATATGGCTTTGCGACACCACTTTAATTCAGTTTTCTTTCATAGCCAGTACAAAAGTCAGGCCTGCAACCTTTTACGCCATGATTGCACACCCATGGTTCTCAACCTTTCTCGATTCTTGATGTCACAGGTTTTAAGGTTTTGGATCTGAACTCTATAAACACTCTACAGCAACACAAAAACTCAAAAAGCACCAATTTCAAAAATATGAATTCCATGATTCTTGAATAACATTTCCTATATTTCTATCATTATAATAATCTAGAAGAGAAAGTAAAAATACTGTTTAAACATTAAATCACTTTACGTGTTTCATTCACACAGACTTGCACTTGTGGTGTGTTTAACTAAGGGAAAAAAAAACCATTTAAAATTCATTAATGTTTCAGTTTTTTAAAATAACGTGTGGTGAGGAAAATCCACATATTCTATTCACGGCTGCGTTCTTGGATATAAAGTGCTTGTTTTCTTAAGATCTGCAGTTTAGCATGAAAAACCAAAGAGTGATTGTGACCGAGCTACAGTGCAAAATTTGACTGGCGTTATTTAAAAACACACAAACGGCAAGAAGGAGCCAAAGATGGACTAATGCACAAGAACTAAGACCTGTGAACGTCGGAGAGCGCGACTCAGTCATAGCCACCTGTGACACTCCACGCAAAGAACTTCTAGAGAATTCCAGGTTACTAATTAGAACAAATTGGGGCAGCTGGTGGTCTAGTGGTTAGGGAGTTGCAATCAGAAGGTTGTGGGTTCGAATCCCAGCACTGCTAGTGTCATCACTGAGGTTCCCTTGAGCAGGGCACCATCCCCAAACACTGCTCCCTGGCGCCCCTCATTGGTGGCTGCGTCACTTGGTTAATGAGTTAAATGGGTTAAGTGCAGTGGTGTGTTCACACGTGACTTTAAGCGGTCTCTCTAAATTCACTTGTACAGACCGGTTGATTTATAAAGCTAAAACTGAAGAAGAGCGTTCTGCGGATCTCTGTCTAGCCCACGGTGGCCCCGATGTGTCTCAGAGGACGAGTAAAGTGGCTGTGCAAAGCAAGGGGCCATCAAAAAAAGAACAAAGAGTTTCTAATGTACCTCACGGTGGTCTGGAGTGGTATCACCAAGACACAAAAAAAAAAAGTCCTGACTGTGTTTTATCCTCCGGGAGGCTGATCCGTCACCGAGCAACCATTTTGAGTAAGCATTTTTATTTTATTTTTTTTAAATGTAAGAAAATTTGATTTTAATACGGTTCCATCAGCAACACGGTCTTCCTCTAGTTCCGCAAAGCACGTCTGAAGAGTCAAACTGAGCTGGTTTTGAAAAATGTCCCGATTCTCGGCTCTCCCACTGACACACAGAGGGAGAGATCTGGGACCCGTGCTAGTTTAAGTGGCTCGCTGGTTCAAGGTTGTTGAGGATTTGGCTTAAAATATCTCCTGCATGGGCTGGGTGATGGAAATGGGTCAGCATGCAGAGGGTCTCGGGACTTGCGCGGGAGTGAGAGGGGCCGATGACTCGAGAGGAAAAGAAACAGAAGGAAAAATGGAGTGCTGCTTCCTACAGCAGGACTCGGGTTAAAAAGTTAAAACAGATATTAAAAGGACATCGACCAATCAGAAGGGTCCGCTTCTATTGGCTCTGTGCGGTCTAAAGAGTGGGAGGACTAGGCGCCGCGAGTGACGCTACACCGAACACACATCAGTGTGTTTCATGCTTATCAGCATCACACCATTTAGTGGACTGTCTGCAGATGGAGCAGCAGCATTAATTACTTCAAACATTTCCTAATGAATAATAAAACAGCGTATGTCCGAATGTACTTTCCTTCCTCAGCATCTGGAACGTACCACCCTACGCTGTAAAAAGACTAACAGACAGATAAAGGTTTATGAATCAGTCTTCGGTTTGATTTGGCGACCTGCTTTGAGTAAAACAGCGAAAACTTTGGAGTAAAATAAATTCACAGCTATGCACGGCAGTAAGCGTCTCTTCCTATGCTGGTGATTCTCTCAGAGGCTCAGAATTTTCGACCTAGCAAAGCGGCAGGGTAAAAAGGCAAAGTGGCATCATTTAACGTTAAAGCGATGGCGCGGAACCTTCCTGTGTTCGTTCTGAGCAGCGGTGTGGAGTGTGTTTCTCCACTCTCCTCTCCTTCCTACTAACTGGCGCCTCCTTTATTACTCTTAAACACAGCTACAGCTTCCGTTAGACATGACTGCACCACGGGACTCCTCCCTGATCTATCGGATTGTTGCATAGTGATCCAATGTCCTTTTAAACTGGATCATTTTCATGGACGAAGCAGAATGT
This sequence comes from Hydrocynus forskahlii, assembly GCA_037974365.1. Classification (NCBI taxonomy): domain Eukaryota; kingdom Metazoa; phylum Chordata; class Actinopteri; order Characiformes; family Alestidae; genus Hydrocynus; species Hydrocynus forskahlii. Next base: position 4,203 of record JBBPCX010067209.1, on the reverse strand, counting down.
ACTGTGAATTTAACACGAAAAGCTCATCAAACTACGGCCGACTCCCCCTCGCTGCTGGCGGTCCTCTGAAAGAGCTTGGTAGAGGCACCCTTGGCAGCCGAAGCCCCGTGACTGGTCCTTTCGAGTCTGCGGTGCTTGCGCATCTCTGGAGGTGGGTCTTTCATAGTGAAGACCTCTCTGATGCGCTCCATGCAGACATTGGAGGCCTCTCGGGTCTCCTTGGAGAGCTGGGAGAGGCTGAGGAAGCCGTGCGGGAGGTCGTCCACCACACACAGCGTCACAGGCTGCTCGATGTTCTGCAGTCGTTTGGCAAACATCACAGAGTCGTCCAGCATGGGGTCCAGAGCACAGGCCTAGGGGGAGGCGAACACCAGAACAGACATTCGTTAATCAGGCTTTCAGGGAATTCTATTCTGAGTTCAGCGAGTAAAGCGTGATTCTTTACCGCCTCCTCGAGAGAAAGCCTCATTATGTTCTCACAAAGTTCCTTCACTTAACAGTGATAAAGCGTTAGTTATGTCGCTAAAAGCAAGTCAGCAGAAGACACTCACTCTGTATCACCATCTTAAATGGTAATGAAATTTAATCCACTTTTTTTAATTTTCAAAAACCGAAGCACAAATAAAGTTCAACGTGAAAGTTGTTAGTACCAGAAAAAGAACGATGGAAATTACGCCCTTCTTTATACTCTTTTTACATTTACGCCATTTATCAGACGCTTTTATACAAAGCGACTTCCATTCCCTAACTACAGGGGGCAGTCTCCCTGGAGCAACTTGGGGTTAAAGGTCCCATGACATGCTGATTTCTTATGCTTTTATATGGGTCTTAGTGGTCCCCAATATTCTATCTGAAATTCAACCTTGGTGCAGAATTCCAGCCACTTCGATCCGGTCCCACAGCGAGATTTCCCCAGGACGCGCCGTATCTGCGTCTGTAGCTTTAAATGATAAGGAGGAGGAGAGAGGCAGGGTGAGGAGGAGAGGGGTGGGGTGAGGAGGAGAGGGGCGGGGCGAGGAGAGGAGCGGGGCAAGGAGGGGAGAGGCGGGGTGAGGAGGGGAGAGGCGGGGCGAGGAGGAGAGAGGCGGGGCGAGGCGGAGCGAGGAGGAGAGGGGCGGGGCGAGGAGGAGAGGGGCGGGGCGAGGAGGGGAGAGGCGGGGCGAGGAGGGGAGAGGCGGGGCGAGGTGGAGGGTGGGGGAGGGGCCAGTTTGTGGCCACGGTACCGTGCGCTAACGTTTGGAGATGGAGAAGCACCTGAAGAAGCTGAAACTCAGCGACTACAGCAGGACGTCTCCAAAAATAAAATGAAACCCACTGGTTCTTCAGAGGCTTGTATGAAGGAACTAAAAAAAATACATTTGTGCTCATTTGTACATCTAAGCACCGAGAGACTGCCAGGAAACAGTGTCTCTCACACGATCGCACTGACAGTCGGTGGAGCTCATTTTTTAGGCGAGGGAGGCAAAATTCTGTGTGCGGGTACAGCATGAGAAAGGGGCGGGAACCTTTCTCCTCATGACGACATACGGGGAAAATTCCAGATCGGGCATCTGAGCTGTCGCTCTCTGAACGGCGGCGCAGGATGATCAAGGCACTCTTCACACCTGTCGCCATTTCTAGCCACTGCAGGACCATAATCAGGCTAGGGGAACTTGTATTAATGTTAAAAAATCTCATAACGTGAAATTTTCATGCCATGGGACCTTTAAGGGTCTTGCTCAGGAACCCAGTGGTGGTGTGCTGAAGGTAGGATTTGAACCCATGACCTCTTGCTCCAGAGGCAAGTATCCTACCCACTAGGCCACACCCACCACTCCACACCAATAAGTAGCCGCCTCCAATACCACTGCCATGCTAAATTAAAATGATTGGAATTTCCGAAATATAGCTTTGGCCGCGGAACGTCAGGGGATGCTGACCTCGTTCATCTCGTCACACACTCTCACACACACACACACACACTCTCACACACACACACCCACACACTCTCACACACACACACCCTCACACACACACACTCTCACACACACACACTCTCACACACACACACTCGCACACACACACACTCTCACACACACACACACACACACACACACTCACTCTCTCACACTCTCACTCTCACACTCTCACTCTCACACTCTCACTCACACACACTCACTCACACACACTCACACACACACACTCACACACACTCACACACACTCACACACACAGCAGCAATAGATAAAAACTACTGCTGAGTATTCTGCTGAAGGGTCATTTTGTTAGATGGAATAACAAAGCCGAGTTGATTCTGTTCCTAATGAGAACTAGAAGTGCTAAAACAATGAGACACCAGGAGAAGCTTCATCAATAAAATCCTAACACTCGTCTCTAATAAAAGTGGTCTGAAGCCTCCAAAGAGTCCTGAACATGGAGAGAAAGCCTACAGACAATTTTATCTGACAAATTACTTAAATTATGACAAAAATATAGTTACATGGTGTTAGCATACTTCTTAAATATGTCTCATGATGATTTTTTTTTTTTTTACAAGTCACCTTGGCATCTTCTCAAAGTAGGTCATTCAGTCTCCGGTCTCTCACACTTTTAAATAGAATCCCATCAGTGCTGATTCGGTGTCCTAGTCTAAAGCAATTAATGAACTCAGGGGATCTTCAAAACCTCATCCGATTTTTTTAAACAATGCACATCATTTAAAAATAACTCTTCGGGGAACCACCACGTTTGGGAAGAGAGACTCTCACCACTATGTGTATAGGAGGAAGTCCCTTTAGCATGTCGTCTGGAGCCAGAAGGGGGGACATGTAGGGATTCCTGAAGATGGGGGACGAATCCACCTTCATCTCTGCAAGCTGCTCTGACCGCAACGGCTCAAAGCCCTCTGGGAATTCTCTCTGGTGAGAGTCGTCTCCTCCCGCGGGGGGAGGCACAGCCACGGCGGAGATCGAGCTCGACACAGAGGGGTCCACTTCTTTGGACAGGAAGAAACGGACATCCTCCGGCTAAAGTAAAAATCGTGAGAATGATTGAGTGAATTATTCAGGAAAATATTCTGAATTCAGTGTAACTGTAGCAGTGTTCAGTGCAGGCTCACCCCATCGCTTCTATTAGCAAGCGATCAGTAATTTTTCATGATTTTCCTCATCGTTTATTTTCATGCTTCATTCAAGTAATTGCAGGTAATTTACTGAATCGCTCAATTTGTGCTGCTGTGTAAATGATCTCTGCTGTTCGGTCTCATTCAAAACACAATAAAGGAGCTTTCTGGAGCTCACATGATATTTTTAAACACGCTTTAACTCTTAGTTTTACAAAATAGTTAGGAAAACTCATTTTATCATCATATGCACTATTTAAGGAATGCTTGTTAGATTGGCTGGTAAAAAAAAAAAAACTTCCCAAGCAATAATACTTCAAAACTGGTAATTAAATAGATGAATTTTCAAGACTATATTCAACCCCACCGAGGGAAACCCTGCGGTGGGTAGATGGTGCACCTTGCTCTCGGCGGCTGAGGTGATGCTGAGGATTGGGTTCTGGTGGGCGGTGAGGGTGGTGCTGTGGTTGCTGGTGGGACTGGTTTTGCCGTGGCCGCTGCTGGTGGATGTGCTGGTGTTGTGGGCGCTCAGGTTCTGACAGGTTTGGCTTTTCAGAGACTCTCTCCCCTCCGAGAGGTCGGACGACGCCACTGGACCCGAAGGGGCAGAGGTGAGAGTCCCATCAGAGACGCTCTTCCTCACCGTGTCTGAAAAGGCCAGTGGAGAGAAAAAGAGGACGGAGGATGAAGAGAGGAATCATTTTATCAGCGTTTTATTTCCAAAATAGCTGAAAAAAAAAATGATACTATGATACTAATGTACAATTGCTACTTGCAATTTGCAGCGCACTGCTGAAACCTTAACGTGTAAAGTGTAAAGAGTCCATTTGTCACGCGCGAACACACCACGGCGCAGCACATCATGTGAACCATGTGAAATTTATTTCCTAGAATTATATTTCCTAGAACCTATTAAACCCATTTCACCCATTCACCAAGTGAAGCAGCAGGCAGCCGGGAACACAGCGCCCGGGGAGCAGCGTGTGATAACCTTACTCAAGGGTACCTCAGTACCTCAGTACCAGACCCGTTTCTCCTGGCAGGATGTCCGGTGCAGGTGTCCCGCCGCGCCCTGGAGGCGCACCTGTGCGTGTGCGCGCGTC
>JBBPCX010067208.1:0-13560 GCA_037974365.1 Hydrocynus forskahlii | reverse complement strand
GTCGCCTTCGGCTTACTCACTAGGGGCTCGGACCTGGACTCTGTAAAGCTGCTTTGTGACAACCTGGTTGTAAAAAGTGCTATAAAAATAAAATTGAATTGAATTGAATTGAATTGAATTGAATATTGAGGGTAATTTCTCTGCTGATAGAGAAAACTGAACATTAACTCAGCTAAAACTGAACATAATCAGACCTGTAGGAGTGAGAGAAGCACTGATTGATCACTTGACATCCGGGAGGGAAACATATTTTCCACTAGAATTTTGTGGGGGCTTTATTACATGGATGTTTGTTTTAAAGCACTATTTAGGTCAACAAAGAAACATAAAGTATCTGACAGGCACATTTCAACCATTTTCTGGAGGTTTAAATTGCTGGTCCCAAGCATAAAGGATGTTAGTAAATTAGAAAATAAGTTGAGGGTTAAAGTGGCATCAAGCGTTCAAGACGGAGCTTCAGGAGGGTGAAGTTAAAAAAAACAAACAAAAAAAAAAAACAATAAGAAATAGATAATCTGCCTAAAATTAGCAGTATGATTTCACAATAACCCAACATTACTATAATGCATAAAGTATATTCTCAGACTAACCACTGCGTTTGGACAGCAGCCTCACCTTTCCCACCATTTGCAAATCAAAATATATAAACAAAAAGCAAGAGAAAACAAAACAGCCGTCATCCATCTTCCCAACAGCTTCATTAGCCGCTGACCTGCTTCACATAATGTTCCAGAATGCGACATGCGTCAGATTATTGGGAAATATGAAGATCAATACATAAACAGCAGCAGCCTGGGGTTGGTGTGTACCACTGCTGGCCAGCAGAAAGCACGCCAACGTCTGTCACGCATCCAACAAATGGCCCAGCCCAAGGCTAAGGCCCGCAATAACAACAGAGAGGACTGGGTAATGAATTAGGCCCGCACTAGTCTGAACGCTGCCCATTCTGAATGAATGAGCAGCGGATAAATGTGCTGAACACCAGAACCACATTAGTCCAAATGAATTTACATTCAGATCAATGGAATACCGCACCATGACCCAACCACTTAGAGATCACAACCTCTAAACTGCTCTCTGTCTGGGACAAGGGCAGATCATTGCGCTTCGTTGGGTCCAGAATGCTCATAATCACCAATAATTTCTGCTCTTTTAGTCAGTGCGTGCATTTTATTTATTGATCCGGCCCTGAGATGGAAGTTAATGCCAGAGCACTGTATAACGCTGTTGGAATCGCAGCAGATCAGCATTAGTGATGCGATGCACTGACACACGTTTAAATTGACGCCACGCTTTTCCTGCGAAACACATTAGGCAGAAGGTCAATAATTTCATCGCTATGAACTTTGAGGCCAAATGCTACCATCATTGATGAAATATTAATGCTTTGGGAAATAGTTTGAGGTTGCTCATAGGCCATGTATGCCTCACTACATAAGGTCATGCCCTAGTCATGGCACAGCAACTCCCTATGCATTATTCCACATGCCTTTCTCTTAAATTTCTCTCTTTTTTTCAATTACACGTATGTCAAATAAAATATTGTATTTCTCATAGCTCAGCAATTATCAGCGTAACTAGGACATTGTAGGTTCACTTTGTGAAATGTTGAGCTGCTAGCTAGCAATGAGGGTTGGCAGGAAATCCCCCTGCTGTACAAACTATTCACCTGTCTGCAGAGAAAGCCATGCCAGGATAAAACAGACAGCTTTCCGTTCAAACATTTATACACCACAACAAGCTGATGGCATATTAACACAATACAAATACGTGGCCTAGTGGTTAGGGAGTTGTCCCAGCAACCAGAAAGTTGTGGGTTTAAATCCCAACACTGCTAGTGGCACCCTTGAGCAAGGTACCATCCCTACACACAGCTCCCCGGGCATTGTGATTTTATATAATGCTTTCTTGTTTGTTTTATTTGTGTGTGCATTCTTCTGTATTTACTGGCAGAAAGTCACTCACTGCTCACATAAATGGCTTTAAACAGTTTACACAGGAGCCTATAACTTTTGCACAGTACTGTAGATTCTATCATCAATGATGAACATAATGATCAACTGAAGGACCTAAAATACAAGTGGAAATAGCATTTTATTGTTACAATAAAAAGGACGCCTTCCAAGAAAGGATTGTTAACAAATTGATTGGTTAAAGAAGATGTGTTTGGAAACTGCTCTACACTAGAGGTCTTCAAATCCTTAAATGCAATTTTCTGTCTTTTAATTTGCATTCACTGGTAGGCCACCTAAAGTCATGCCAAAAATTGGTTGTAAAATTTCCCAGCACAGCATTGCCCAGAGCATCACATCACCTTCCTCACCTTACCCATAGTGCATCCTGGTGTCATCTCTTCCAAAGGTATCCTCATGATGCAAAAGAAAATTTGAATCATCAGACCAGCTTCTTCCATTGTTACATGGTCCATGAGTCTTGGGTCCTGTTGTCAGTTCACCAGTTCGCCTTCCTTGGACCACTTTTGGTAGGTTCTGAACACTCCACACCGGGAAACCCCTACAAGACCTGCCATGTTGGGATGTCCAGACATCACAGTTTGGATTTTGTCAAAGTGTCTCAGATCTATTTTTCTTGACTTCAAGAACTGTTCACTCACTGACTAAAATTTCCCACCTCCTGCCAGGAGCCGCTGTATTGAGAACATCAGTCTTATTTCCTTCACTTGTCAGTGGTTTTTAATGTTGTGGCTAATTGTCAGAAAATCCAATAGCAAGTGATGAAAATGAGGACTGAGAGAAGAACATTTTATTTGGCAAACGTTAGAGGTTGATTCTTCAGGACTTGCACCCAATCCTTGTGCCTGAACGCCACCCAGGGAGGACTCAAGGTTGCAAGGACAGTAAACAAGGATACACAATTAAAAACATTTAATAATAAAGCACAATTTGTGTAAATGATGACATTATTTTGGACTAAAACTGTTTGTCATATTTTGTAAAAGTATGTATCGTTACCTCTTTGTCTAAGAGAAGTTTCTTGTGGCCTTTTTCACCAGGAAGTGTGTTGTTGTTGTTCTCCTTTGCAAGAAGACTTTGTTCATAGAGTGCCTTTAATGGAAAAGCTGCTCCTGCCAACTGCCTCCGGTGTAAACTGAACCAGCCACTTAGGCTAATAGCCAAGACGATGAAAAGAGAGTGAGAGCATAATCACAGTTTATCATCTTTAATTAACACTTACTGTCTTCAACTGAGCAGGCAGAGATTTATCACCCTTAATAAATTGTTTTAATCCCTTTCAGACAGGAGTTACACCTAATCTTGGACGTGTTCCTTTAAACTGAGTATCTCAGGTCCGACTCTTGTGCACTCCAGGATAAGGCTTAAAAGAAAATTCTGCCAGTTTTCAAAGTCCCAGCATAATTAAATGCTGTTAGTTTGGGGCTCCATTCTAGAGAAATTTTCTGAGAACCGTTCACAGTGGTGGTGAATGGAACCAGACATCCAGCTCTAAAAGTTCCTTCACAGGAAGTTATTCCACGAAATGGTTCTAGTTGCACCGCCTGTCGCCTGAGATGTTCTACCAGAGCTTTGAGAACTCCTTCCTGCACCATTCATGGTGGAGGGATACATGCAGAGCGTTGTGATGCAAAATAGTCCCTAAGGAAAAGTGACTTAGTTCAGATTCACTATTTTACCATCATCAACATCCATATAAACACTTTTAGGAGACGTTTGGTACCTAAAGGAAATTTCATTTATTTTTTCCAGAATTTCTGTGTAATTCATTAGTTGAGATGTAAACAAAGACATTTTTATTCTTGCATGCAAAATAATATGAGTAAGGTGGGGGTCACCAAGTAGAATGTTGTTTCAGGGATCCAAAGTTTCAATAAGAGCCCTGTTTATAAGTGATAAGCTCCCTCTCTGTTTTTGTCTCTCTCTTTCTCTCTCTCTCTCTCTCTCTCTCTCTCTCTCTCTCTCGCTGCATTACAAAGCACTGACTGATTCCTTGGCTGTGTTTGATGGAACATTCAAAGAAGATTCTGTTTTAGGGTTTTTCCCTTAAACTTTTTCCCTTTCCCTCATTATGTCCCTCTAAAATAATTTTGAACCTGAGAGAAGTGTTGATATGTGTTCGGAGTACTCCAGGCCAACATTCAAGCAGTTAAAATCTCGCAAATTCCAACCGAGTAAGCGTGGAGGCCCTTCTGTTTACATAAACTGGACAGTTTTTGTTCTTGTTTTGCCCAAAAGCCATGGCAGTGTAGAAACAGGGTGGCGAGCACAGCTATATCATGTTTTCACGAAGGAGGGAGCAAAGAAACAGATGGTCAGGTGGAAGTCCATGTTCTCAGAGAAGCCAGAAAGGAACAAATCGAGAAAGTAGGCCAGGTCACGTTTTAGTCTTTTGGATTGCACAACATTCAGAAAGCAAATGGTGAGAACCGCTCGGAGGTATTCGGCCCTGACGCTGTCACTTTAGACCCATGAGATCATCATGGCTTCAAGATCCTTCAAAAGGAACCGGTATGTTTCTTCCTGCTGCACTGAAAGCCTCCATGAGATCACTTCTGTCCTGACCTAAAAAAAAATTTAAATCCCATGTGCACCATGGGATGCGCAAGAAAGGAGGAGAAGCTGAAGGGGGATTTCTGTTTTACGATATCGAAGGGCAGGGGTGGAGGGGGGATGAGATGAAAAGGACTCAGAGCAGGACAACAAAAGAGGACGGAAACAATCCACACCTTTTTAATGCTGTGTACAGGTTTTTGAGCACATGGAGGGTAATGTTTATCAGAGTTCCTACATAAAGAACACTGGTCCAAAATTAGTTCTTGCATTTCCAAGGTCAGGAATGTGGTACGCTGAGTAAGAGCTGTAGGTACTTTTCCGAGAAAAATGATGTTAGTTTGCCAAAAACTGCATTATACCCGTCTAATTCATTCATTCATTTATTCATTAATGCATTCATTTATTCATTAACCAGTGAATGACAATAGTGAGTATTCTCTGTAGCTACATCACGGCTTGGTCCGGGAATTGTTCGATTTTGGATAGCAAGATGATAATGAGAACAGCTAAAAAGATAACTGTGGTCTCTCTCCCCTCTGTCACAGACATTTACATCACACCCTGCGTCCACAAAATCACCAGTACTGTCGACGACCCAGACTCCCCTCACACACCCTCTTCTCCCACCTTCCATCTGGCAGAAGATTCTATATTACTACTGTTTTTGTTAGTGCCTGTGTGTGTGTGTGTGTATACATATATCCAGTATTCTTACATATATTTATATATCCACTCTGTACATATGAACATAAATACAGGGGGTTCTCGAGTTACAACAGTCTCGTCATATGAGGTTTCGAGTTTTCAACCCTCACTCCCACTCCCACTAGACTTACATCGTTATCCTCGTACTTACGGACTACGCGGGCGATCTAGTTTGGTTGCGCGCGGCAGAGGAATATGCAGTAACGCGGCGTCTGAGTGAGGGAGTTTTCCTTTTCCTTTTTCTGTGGCTTAGTTGTGTTTTTATGATTTTACAGCTGTGTAAGTAAGTGACTCAGGCTAGGGTGTGTTTCAATTTACACCAAAATTCTGGTTACATCACTGTCGAGGGAGCGGATCTGTGGCGTAACTTGAGGACGCCCTGTATACTCTTTGTGTACATACATACATATACTCATCTAAGTTTACATATGCATACACATGTATATTTTCCAATACACACATCCATATTTTATATTTCTAGATTGTATGGTGTACATGTAATACTTTACTGTTGGTATATTTATTCTATTCTATTGTTTTTAATTTTTGCTGCTCTTACCTTTGTTCTGTCCACTTTCTGCCATGACAATGCAAATTTCCGACTTGTGGGACTAATAAAAGTTTATCTTATCTTATCTTATAACTCCTGGGCCTTCACTACCACAACAGGCCATCAAACTCCTAAATCACAACTGAATAACAAACTACGCTTCACATACATACACACACACACACACACACACACACACACACACCCACACACACCCCACTCTGAACCACACTCAGCTGCTTCCTCCTCCCAAACACACTACATATACACACCACCAAAAACCTTACTGTCACTGTAAATACCCTGTTTATTTATCATACACGGTACATTTTTCATCCTGTTGCTGCTATCGATGCTATTATATTCACAGTTATTAATTGTCTACCTCAATCTTTGCCATTTTTGCACGACTCTGCTGCTAGAATACAGCATGTGACACAGTATTCATTCTGACTAATGCTATTGCTTCTCCAGTCGACTGCATTGTATGTTGTCTTGTCCTGTAAGTTATTGTAATTTTTGTGCTCTCTCTCTAGTTCTCTCTCTAGTTCCTGCCTGCACTTGTGTGGTCTTGTATAGTGTTGTGGTGTTTCTATTTTTGTTCTTTATGTGGCTCGGTGGACCTAGAGGCACATTGTTTCATTTCATTGTGTACCCTGTAGATGGTTGAAATGACAGTAAACAACTACTTGACTTGGCTTATCCTTAACGAGGGGCAAGAGAGGCACTGGAGCCTGTACCAGTGGCCACTGGGTGAAAAGAACCACCTCAGACAGGTCGCGTCAATCACATGGCAATGTCTAATCTAGTAGTTCCCAAACTTGGTCCTGGTACCTTACTTGTCTAATTGTGGTGTGTTTATGTCCTGCTGATTCAACTATTCAGTTTGTTAACAAGCCCTTCTCGAGTAGAAGAGGTTGTCAGAGCCGGGAAAACACCAGGACTAGAGTTGGGTAATCTGATAACTCAATTATTAGCTTGTGGCTAGTGCTAATGTAACAACCTTAAAGGAACACCTGTTCCGCGTTGACGTATAATATTGTAAATTCACCACCCAAGCTCTTTCTTTACTTCATCCAGATTTACTGCCATGGCCACTCATGTGTTTGTGTGTGAGTGTGTGTGTATGTGTGTGATTGTGATGCTGGCTGTGTAGCTCTACATGCTAGCTTTAAGGGATTTTACCAATAAGGGCCTCATAATATGTCAGGTAATTGATACAAGTTCTCAGTCCTTGGCTAGCCTGCAGCCACCGATCGGAGCAGGCAACCCGAGCCTCAAAGATGAGGAGCATTAGTTCTGCTAAGCTAACCACGAAAGCTAATTGCAGGAAGGACAACCTGCAACCCTTGCCCCGTGGTCATGAACCCATTGAATTAACACAAGGGGGAGAGTTTCATAGCCGTGGACGGCACACAAAAGTGGCTTGTCCTGAAAAGGGCCTGCAATCTGACTACAGTTTAAAAGAGGATAACAAACGAATGTTTTACCAAGTCCCCTGTGGTGCAACCCCTGCCCTCGCTCCACCCCGCCCACCCTTCTGTGTGCCCTGACATCAGATGACAGTACATTGAGACTGCCTGCCATTCAGAAGCTTGGCTTGAATCGTTTGAACAATGTGCAGTTATATAGTCTTCAATCTGAATTAGTGATCTCAAGCGGCGCAGGAATCGCCCCCGGTCCTTCTCAGGTGTCCTAACAGTTGCTTCCCAGAGGAGCACATTAGGTAAACTCCAGGGGAGAGAAACAGAGTCCTGCCACTTCTCGGCTTGTGGTTTTTGCCTCTTTAAAAGCGATAATGGACCATTTGAGCTGTCAAATGTATTCTCAGCATTGAAGGCAAATACCAGCAATTGATGCCACCTGACACCTGTTACTGTACTATGCCAGTGGGGTTGTTTCAGTAGGTCTGTCTAATTACCACTAGATTAATGGATCTTTTTGGTTGACAATTTTCTTGGGCTCTCCAGGCCAGGGGTTCCCAATCCAGACCCTGGAGTGTACATGCTGTGCATATTTTGATGTTTATCGTCTTTTAACACACCCTTAATGTTTTTAGAGTGGGAAAGGGCAGGGTTTCTTCAGGACAAAGCTTTTGTGACACCGCTCTGGACAATTCTTTTGGAAGTGATCTCAAACAAATTTTACAATTTACGTTCAGTTGTGTTGCTGAAATTAGATACACACAACCACAAAGGTTCCTTCAAGCAAAAAGCACTTTTAGTTCCCTAAAGGACCATGTTTGAAAAGTAGATGCCTGAGTGTGAAGGTCACCAATTTAAGGGTTGTTAACCAGTTTTGGTTTTAGTTTTTAAGAGTAGGTAAATGGCATCCACCTGAGGACCTGGAGGGCCAGAGGCCAGCACTATTTGGTGTTTTGTTTCCAAATCTACTACACCTGGTAGTTAGTGTTAGAGGTGAAAATCACCAAATTGTGTTGGACCAATTCCCATCAGAAATGGAGCTGGACCTTCTTGGGACAGGACTTGCTTCTGTAAACAGTGGCAACTACAGCTTTAACTGGGCCTTAAATTTAGATTCAGCCCAGAGCAGGAACATTCCCAGTCCAAGCCCGACCTGACCTACAGCACCAGAGCAAGAGCCCAACTTTAGCCAGGTGACAAGAGTTTGATAAAGTACTGTCCAAACACAGTGCTGACCAGCTGTTTCAGTCGCAGCCTCGTGGACGTCTATGCCCACAGTCTGCCAGATTCAAAACTGTTTAAGAAGTTGTTACTCTAGCAACTATTACATAGACAAGAAGTCCCTCTTGACCTCTCTGGTCATTTGCTTAAGACGCATGTGAATGAAAGCTAATGAGCAATTGAGTCCTCTTCCCAAGGACACCGAGCTGTAGTTTCTAGCCCCGAGACTGTGACTCCTGACCCACCCACACCTGACCCCCCCTAACCTCTGACCTTCATGAGTTCCAGGTCACGAGAATTTGCTCATTGTCCTGTCATCTTTAATTTCTTACTTCCCCTTGAGCTACTCTCATGCTCACACACCCACTGACCAGTCACTTCTCCAAAGATCCCTTCACTGAATACCTGTCCTGCTGCCTTCCCACAGACCCCCCCACCCCCCCGTGTTTGATCAGTGGCCCCTGCACTGGTGGCTGAACCCCCCCCCCCTTTTATCCTGTGGCTCTGAATTTGATAGTGTTGCTCTCCTAATTGGGCAATTGATCAGCAAGAGAGAGTGAGTGGGGTTGGGGAGGGAGTAACATGTGTATGTGTCTTCAAGGCGGCACTGATATCCCTCCCCTCTCCCCTTTCACTCATAGTCCAGCACACCTGAGCATCGCCTGGTACTTTCTCACCTCGGAGAAAGGCGAGAGTGACAGATTAGATTCTCGGGGATGAGGTGTTGGGTGTTTGTTCCCAAGACATTTGAGATCATAAGAATGAAGCAGAGGTGAACTGATAAAAATCGCCTCTTATAGAGGTCAAGCTAAGGCCTTGTTAGTCTAGGCTCACTATTACAGTGCTGGACAGTCTAATGTGTTACATATTCAGAAAAGTGACAAATGAAAATAGATATTGGACCTTCACAAGCTTAAGAACCACATACCCAGTGGATCAGGGCAGTATCATCCTGGAAGGAGCCCACTTGTGGCGAACACGGTGAAGGTGACACATCTGACCAAACTCTTCTTTTCCATCTCTCGGTAGGACAGTTCTTATAAGCTATTTGGACAAAAGTTTTGGGACACACCTGTTTTCTGGGTTTGAGCCAGGTCCCTTACTTCCAGTGATGGGCAATTTGAATGCTTCAGCATGAAGAACTTGACTGGCCCACATAAATGCTCTACAGAATGAATGGTCACAAATTCCCACAGAAACGCCAAAATCTTGTGGAAAGCCTTCCAAGAAGAGTGGAAGCTGTTACAGCTGCAAAGGGGGACCAACTCCAGATTAAAGTCTATGGATTGGAATGCAATGTCATTAAAGTCCCTGTCACTGTAATAATCAGGTGTCCCAACACTTTTGTCCATGTAGTGTATCTCTGATCTCTCTTTGTAAACATATTTGTATTAAAGATCATAATAAAACCATCTGCCTAATGTTGTGTAGGGCCCCTCATGCCACCAAAACATCTCAACACGTGAAGGCACACTCTCCACAAGACCTCTGAAGGTGCTGTGGCTTTGCACCAAAATGTTACAGCAGGAGTTGGGAGGTGACGCCTCCATAGTTTGTTCAGCACATCCCACAGTTGCTCAATTGGACTGAAATCTGGGAAACTTTGAGGCCAAGTCAACAACTCTTTGTGATGTTCCTCAAACGGATCCTGAGCAGTGTTTGCAGGGTGGGGGGATGAAAGAGGAACTGCCATTATCAACAGTGTCTCCATGAATGGATTGAACTTGGTCTGCAACAGTGTTCAGGTAGATGGTCCATTTCAGGGTAACGTCCATATGAACGCCAGAACCCTTGACTCTGGTTCACCAGTTCCTTGGAGCACTTTTGGTAGGTTCCGACCACCGTACATTAGGTACACCCCACAAACCTGCCTTTTAGGAGATGCTCTGACCCAGTCGCCCCCCTGACAGAAGCCAGATCATCAGTGTTATTCACTTCACCTGTCAATGTTGTGGCTGATCTGTGGATATATATTATGTTAAAAAATGAAAAAAACGAATCAGTGCAAATAAACCAGAAAGCAGTGAAAGGGATCCAGGTTAGTTTTGGGTGCAAACAGTGAAAAAGGTCCAGAGTAGTTATGGGTGCAAACAGTTGTTGATGTTTTGGGATGTTCTGGTCCGAAGATCACTGGTGTAGGTTTCTCACTGATGCCTCCTGCCATTGTACGCATGGGTGAAAGTCCTTAGGCGGCTCCCAATTTATTCTAATTAAAATCATAAAATCACACGACATCACATAAATTCATTCTTTACACTATTAGTGTTATTAATGCATTATTCTACTACTAATTTATTCAATCTAATAATTACACGACAAACACTGCCCAGCTAAACAGCTTTCAAATATAATTTTCTCAGACTTTTACACGATATATATATATATAGGGACAAAAGTATCGGGACACACTGTTTTTAGGGTTTGGGCCAGTCCTTTTACTTCCAGTGAATCTTAATGCTAATGCTATGTATATATTAGTAGACATAAAAATGGAAACAAAGTAAACAAACAAAGGTAAATAAATACGTAAAAGAACGAGTCAAAGTTAAAGTAAACTCTGTTCAGTGAGATGGACCCTCCTCCCATTTCTCCATCAGTCTGAGGTGTGTGATGTATTTACTGCAGGTGTGAGAGGTTGTGTGTTTTTTTGGACCCCCTCCACACGTGCCCCCCTGGCCTCTCTGGGCTCAGGTGGACGGTGCTGAGGGTCCCAGAGCCTCGGGCCGGCTGCCTAATTACTCTCTAATGTAACCACTGCTCTTTTGAAGAGGTGTTGTGTCGCCTGCTGAATCTCTTTAAAAGCCTGCTGGGGATGGAGGGGGAGGGGGGGGTGTCAAGGACAGGGAAGCCAGGGGGATAATGGGGGTGGTGGTCCAGGAACTCCAGGAAAAACCCTGGAGTGCTACTGGAGGTCCAGACCCCAACCTCACTGTTGTAGTCCAGTTTGGATATTGAAGAGGTGTGTGTGTGTGTGTGTGTGTGTGTGTGTTTGTGTGTGTGTGTGTGTGTACGTGTATGTTCTCTGGGTAGGTTGTATGTACTGGAATGGAAATGCTGACTCAGGACCCCAAACGCAGTCGGTTAGTTAATGTTTGGACACAATAATTTCAAGTTTGTCATCTACACAATGGAACAATGGAACATCATTACTAGAAACTCATTACTTGACCCTCCTCAAGTTTGCAAAGTAAAATAACATAACATTTAGGTAGAATACAATAAAAGTAGTAAAATACTAAAAATATGCTTGTAGTAAAATAAATAGTAAAGTAATCAGGTGCATAATTGTCAGTGTCAACATTTGCAACTGTTTTTAAAATGTAAAATTCTCAGGATTTAAAGTGATTAAGAAACTACATAAGCGCGTCTGTTTGGGATGAATTTATCAGTCCTAGACTCATCTGTCTGCTCTCACACTTCTTCATGAGTTCACGTTTCTCCATCAGGCATTTCTACACTATTTGTTTGTTTATTTAGTTATTGAACTTTTTTTCTTTGAAAATAATCTCAAATGTTTTCCATTTTCAATAATATTTTGACTGTTTTTACAGAAGTGTCCTGTGTCCCTCTGGGCATTTCATTGCTCGACAGTGATCTATTGACGGTTAAGTGTGTTTATTAGACACGCCTCCTAATTACCTGTCAGGTGTCAGAGGGTGTGTGTGTGGGGGGGGTGAAATACGAGCCTTTAAACTGTATCTTTTAAAGTAGAGTGTTTCACTCCGCTCACAGTAGCTCTTCTAAAACCTCCATGGACAGAAACCGATTCCAGATCAGGAGATTAACATCATTTATTCCGATAATCTTGAGCCCTCTAAGTTGAAGAGCCAATGTCTTGCATTTTCATGCCCTTTTTATAATGCTGATGTTTGAAGTTATTTTCTGCACAAAAAAGTCATAATTTTTACGTCACATTTCCAACCTCTCTGTATCCATCAGAATTAAACAGGCTGTTTGGTTGCTGTGCCTTTAACACGGATATGTAAATGAGCTCTGTTCTGGAAACACTCCTTATAACTTCAGGCTGAATGGGAGATGTATGTAAGTACACTGTTTTTTGTGACATTATAAAAATGGTAAATCCTTAGCGGACTGTTCTTATAGCCTAATTTCCATATATGGACTGTATGGACCAGAGAGTGAGTAGTACATTTTAGAACTTTAACAGTGTTTTATTTATTTATTAACTTTTATTTCATAAAAATGAACATTTTCATGATATTGACCCTTTTATTCACTGGAAAAGTCATAGAGAAGGAATTGTACGATCATGTCATTGGAATGTAATTGGAACGTACTGGGAATGTCTGTTTAAAGTATAAGTAATGGAGGAAAGAAATGATGATTTCAATGTGGAAGAAGAAAAATGATGGAATTACCATGGAAGAAAAAAAAAAGATGGAATCACTGAATGTGGAGGAAAAATGATGGAGCGATGGAAGAAAGAAATGATGGAATCACAGAATGTGTAGAAAAAAAATTATGGGGTGATGGACGATAGAAATAATGAAATAACTGTGGAAGAAAACAAATGATGGAATCACTGAATGTGGAGGAAAAAATATTGAATCACTAAAAGTGGAGAAAATAATGATGAAATGACTGAATGAAATGTGGATGAAAGAAACGATGGAACCACTGAATGTGGAGAAAAACAACATGGAGTTGTTTTTGTGATTTGCGTTTCTAAACCTCCGGCAGCACGGCTAAATTTCCCAGCGCTCCAGACTGGGGATGCCGTTCGCAAATGCCACGCATTTCCACGCATTTCCACGTATTTCCACTGACGAGATACGCAAAACACGCCCTGAAGGAAAGAACCTGATACGACTGTGCATTCAAACGTTTCATACACACGGATCGATTGTTTGTCCACTGTGGGATTCGATCCTTTAGCTACGTTCCCCCCCGCCTCTGGAACTCCCTTCCTCAAGAAATCCAACTTTCAAATCCTGTCTTAAAACTCACCTACTCAAATTCGTTTACTCTTTTTGACCTTGTCCCTGGACCTCACCCGTCTTACACGCCTGTGATTTTATATACAGCGCCGGAAAAAAATAAGAGACGCTGCAATTTATTTTAAATCAGCGTCTCTATGAGTGTGAACCCATTCCATGCCAGTGTCTGTTAA
>JBBPCX010067207.1:0-13562 GCA_037974365.1 Hydrocynus forskahlii | reverse complement strand
TAAAAATATTAACGCATTATTTTTTTCTGTGATTAATTAATCTAATTAACGCGTTAAATTCCCAGCCCTAATATATATATATATATATTTATACACACACACACATGTTTGTGTGTGTGTTGCAGCTGGTGGCCTAGTTCGTACCATCCCCACACTGTGTTCCTGCCTGCCTGTTGCTTCACTTGGTGAATGGGTTAAATGGGTTAAATTAGTTAAATACAGAGGAAGAATTCTGTGCTGTTCACATCCTTCTGTCTCTGTCATGCTGACCCAACTGTCTTGATTAAATGATAATACGAAATTACAATAATGTATTGACATTTTTCGGCCACGGCAGAGATACAAATTACTCTGAACTCTACATATTATTAGATGACCGCAGAGCATTACTTATATTCTGCTCTAAATGGAGGAGCATTAGTTGTTCTCTTTGATTAACCATTTTTAATGAGTCACAGTGACAAAAACAATTATCTTAATCTTTGGAAAAACAACGTCTCTGTGTTTAGAGCACTTTTTTTATTTGCCAACTACGATAGGAGAGGAACCAAAAACCTGACACGTTTGTCTCCATTAACCAAGTTTTTACATTAAATGTTGTACCTTAATAAATCTGATGCAGTGTTTTTTTTAGTTTGGTTTCAGGCATTTTACCTCGTTTACATGTAATTGTTGAGCTTCCAAGAATGGTACTAGAGCATCTTGTCTATTCTTTTCACTTGTAGAGAATCTTCAGTCTGCAAAGCATGAGTGAGAAAGCGAGTGAGTGGGTGGGTTCAAAGCCAGGCCCACGCGGTTAAAATGACATGTAAATGACAACATTTCTACAACATTGTTAGTCTTTCTATTCTGTATGCGCAAAGTCCTCAATATAGAGACAGATGAAAAATTGTTGGAGTTGTTAATTTGGAATATTGTTGCCCACCTTTTAAAAAAACGTATGTCTACTCTAGGATCCAGTTCTGATAAACACAGACCATAAAAATGCATTTAATTGAAATATTAATGAAAAGTGTCTAAATATTTTATGCACTTGTGGCATTCAGACTACTTTCCTTTTATGTTAAAACTTGCATTTGGTCAGTAATACATTTCTCGTTCAAACTCAGACTTGTTAAGAAAATGTTAACATGCATTTTTTAAATATAGTCTTTGGAGGTCATCGGATGGTCAAGGCGGGATACTCGCCAAACCGAAATGACAAAACATCCCATGCTGATCAACCAACCTGCCAATCCGGTCTACAAACTTGACGAGTTCAACTAGCACTTAGCACTTAACGCACCTGAAAATGAACTCCTAGTGATTTGAATAAATGCATGCACCCTTACAGATTTTATCAAACACTTTTAATCAGAACGGCTTACATAAACAGTGTGAAATCTACTTGGAAAATGTATCCTTAGGCTACAGACTAAAGATATTCTTAAACTATGAGACTTTTAGAGAAAGAGCGATGACACCTATACCTCAAATACACAGTGCTGACCTAGATACAGCAATACAGAAAAAGCCTTTTCCCTGGTATACATTTTTCCTCCCAAACTTGCATATGTGTATATATATATATATATATATATATATATACATATATGTATATATATATATATATATATATATATATATATATATGTTTTCATAAAACTTTTCTTATCCTCATAGAAGACGCTTTAACTTTGACATTTTTACTATTCACTGATCGTAAGCCTGTACAATTTGACAAAAATCTTTCAGGGACATGTTGGGGCCAATATGTGTAATCAACAAATGATATACAATTTAAACAACTGCCTTTGCTGAAATGTTCCCGGAGTTCTTTCAACCTTTTGAGGAAAACAACAATAACAATAAAAATAATAGTAAGATTTATTGTTATGTTCCGTCAGACTCATTTTGGTATCCAAAGTTAACTGTTTCTTTTGCGATTCATGATGTTGACTTTATCCATGTCATTTTTACTGTAACCGCTCCTTCTCTAAGAGTCTCATAGTTTGAGTATCTTTAGTAATCTTACGCATTTTCATCACTTCCTGTATCAAGTTTAGATAATGATGCTGTTAGTGTATGTTCTTGCTTATCCACAGAAGTGCAGACTTCATGACCTCAAACTTCTCACTCACGACATCATGGCTGACTTCTCTCATTCTTAAATCTACAGCTAATCTTACATGCTGTTATATGTTTTACACTAAACTATAACTGGATAAATAATGTCAAATTTGAAATTATTTTATATGTTTAAATAAAATATTGAAAGATTTGAAGTACTCTCCATCAGTATTTTAGGTAGTCATTTTTTCAATGTCTTCTAAATGACTTTTAAATATTAATTTAAAAACAAATAACGCACAATTACTTATTTGCTCTCGATGAATCAGCCACGTTTAATTCTCAGTTTGTTTTGTAAACAAAGTGTCTGATATAAAGCCATGTTTATCGGTCTGAAGATTCTCCACAAGCGTTGGTTTCAGTGTTGTCATACCCCTTCACAGATGTATGTATGTTTGATGTTGTGCACTGCATTCAGTGACACACAAAGACGTAAACGGCGATCGTTTTCAAAACGATTTGCGTAAAGATGGAACCAGCTCAGAATGTATCCGCGTCTACACGAAAACGACCGTAAACGCTGTTATTAGTAATCCAGGACGATAGGTGGCGCTGCTGCACAGGAAGTACTTATAGCGCGCATGCGTATACAAGTCATGCGGAACATAAACAACAACCTTTGCGCATGCGCCTTAAGACGGGGGAGGCGCGATGACGCAATCCGCCAAAAAAATTATCCAGTTTAGCCCATCTAACCGGCGTTTTCAAATTTATCCACTCTGGGACCCGTTTTCAAATCTCGTCGTTCACAGATGCGTTTCCACCCGCTCCGTGTGGACGAGAGGTGTTTTAGGACAAGTATTTGCGCGGATAAGCCCGTTTACGGCTTCGTGTGGACGGGGCCTAAATGTGCAGTTAAAATACATGAAACGAATGAACTTAAAGGTTTTGTTCAAGCAGGTCGGTGCTGAACTGCCGGGGAGACAGATGCGAGGCTCCTGCAGTAACACTGACAAAAAGAATGTTTCAAAGCAGCATTAATGAGGCTCTGTAAATGGAAAATACTTAGACTCGTACATTGATAATGTGATGGAGTAAAGCAGTGGAATAACTGTCAAACGGAAAGTGAGATTCCTCACACACAGCAGTGACACCGACATGGCGGCGTGTGTTGGATTGCTGGTGCGAGTGTAGCACACACAGCAGTGCATCCTGTGTTTTTATTCTCATCTGCACAGCCATTTTGGGTCAGTTCTCAGTCCTGGAATGACAGTAACACTGAAAACTCCAGCTGTGTGATTCACATACACACACAAACACCGCCCACCCCACACACACACACACACACACACACACACACACACACACACTCACACACACACCCCAACATATCAGTGTTCCTGCTGTGCTAAGAATAGTACATGACCTACATCATAACTGATCACTGGTTCTGTCAGGTTCCTGACCATTGATGAAATTTGATGATTCTCTCTTTCTCTCTCTCTCTCTCTCTCTCTCTCTCTCTCTATATATATATATATATATATATATATACATATATATGTATCTCATTTGTTGGCTGATTGTTCAGAAGTGCAGAAATAAGCAATAACCTGCCTAAGGCATCAGATGAAGACTCTGATGAAGACACCTCCTCGTCTGACTTGTCTGACTCGTCTGTGGAGGTGACAAAGAAGAAAGGCAGTATGCCAGCAAACAAAAGAGATGCGACGCACAAGAGGCCAAATTATGACTTCCATCATGTATGAGGAACATTTCTTTAAATGTCTTTTTTTCACTATTCCAAAAACTCACACTGAGTTTTAGAAAGAAAATAAAACCGTAGCAAGCTCACACAGCATCATCACTCTTGCACCGCATTTCACAGTCTGATCTTCCGAGCAGAAGTGTGATCGCTTTGTGAACGTGAGCGTGTCTCATTTCAGTGGTTGTCATGTTGCAAAGACAGCAAAATCAAACGTACCTTGCATCCATATACCTGCACAGCTTGTTTGCATTTTGCGACTTATATTTTATATGTACCCGTTTAGTGGCTGCAAATATGCATTAGTGAGATGTGTGCAGACACATATGTCAGGTGAATACAGACAACTACTCAGTCAAAAATGAACAGGAGTGAATGGAACGTTCTTAATTTTTACCACTTTTCAACTGCAGTTGCAGGATTTAGCAGAAATAAAGGGTCAGTTTGCAAACAATCGGATTTGTAGCAGCATTGCTAGTTTCCTGTTGCCCAAAACGTACTAGTCGTAGAAAGATACTATATTTGCGTTCATTTTTACATATTAAACCATTCTACTTTCTCTGATTGATTTAATGTGTGAATAACTAGAAAGACATTTCATGGTCCTGTATTTAGTCTCTGCATGGGTTTCCGTCAGGTGCTTCAATTCCCTCCCACAGTCCAAAGACACAAGAGTCAGGTGAACTGAAAACTGCCTAGGTGTGAATGTGTGTGAGAACATGTTTGTGTGTCTTCTGAAGACCCTGGTGAGGAGAGAAGTCACTTCGATAATACATCTATGGATGGATTTTGTTTAATAGACTGAATCGGATGTGAATGGGTTACCCCTAAAGCACAGAAGTGGGTTTGTGTCATTGTCCTCATTTTTAATGATGCACACAAAACATCCATGTTATGTCTTCCTTTAAGAGAATGTAAAGGTGAGTGAGTGAATGAGTCAGTCAGTCAGTCAGTCACAAAGAAGCTAGGTCCGTGAGATCGTCCACAAATTGCATAATTGTCTGCTAATACTTTCTCTCTGCTGTTACTGCAGTTGCAAATAGCTGCACCAGACATCATCGATAGCATTGCTCCATGGGATGAAAGACCTGAGAAACGTTCTCCTTTTTTGGAAAGGTGCCATGGACCAGTGACCAATGATACAAAAGAAAAGTAAAAATAGATGGAAAATCATTGCCACTTGCAAGGGCAGCTACAAACATTCCAATGTGAAAAAAAATGTGTAAAAATGACTTGAAATTATACATTTGCTACTAATTTTTCCAACGATGAAAAATTCAGAGGTCATTTAAACAGTAAAAAAAACTTACATCTAGATATCATTCAACATTCAAATTACTGATGCATTCATTACTGATGACATGTATGAGAATATATAAAGGCAGACAATTTAATCTGTCTACCTTCACCACAAAATAAGGTTTTCTCTACTATTTACTTGATGTTTATTGACCAAACTCTTGCAAGCATAAATAAACCACAATCAGTAAGCGCAACAAATCATATGCGGATGTCAAACGATAAATAAATGAAAAACACATCAGATGTATAGCTTTTCCCCAGCATCGTTTGCTTTTAGCAAGTCTGCTGTTTGCCGAAAACGCATGCACTTCAGGTGAGCCGGATTAAATTGCAGTCTGGGATTTGTTGTTTTGTTTACATCAACCTGATAGCACATCCCTACTGATTCCTCAAGATTGTACCTTTTATTTTCCAAATACATCTCCTCCACCCCACTGAGCCAAAACAGCAGAGTTTTGGATTCCGCTGTTTACAAACCACGCAAAATAAACAAACAATTTAGGCGTCACACTCTCCTTTTACATTTTGTTCTTGGGTCCAAAGCTCTGTCTATGAATTTGAGAAAGACAAAGACATCTTAAACCCCTTCCTTCAGAGTTTGGGAAATTTTATCGCTGGAGCGCCAACATATTGTTGCCCTGAAATCCCTCACTGTGCCTTTTAATGAGAACTAATCTCAGAGATTTGTTCATCATGGAATTGCACAATGTAATTTCTGTCCTGTAGTCAACCACTCCCTGGCAGAGCCCCAGGATTCCAGTGTGTGGTTTTCTAACAGTTCATTTAAATTGTGGGTTAGGCAGGGATAACTCACCACTAGGGCTCAAGTGAGTGTGCTGATGATTTCTTCAAAGAAAGCTAATCAAATGTATTATGATTTACAGTAAACTTTACAATGCAACCTTTATAATGCTGTGGGCGACACATTGACTCAGTGGGTAAGGTTCATTCCCAGTGGGTAAGGTTCATTCCCAGTGGGTAAGTTTCATTCCCAGTGGGTAAGTTTCATTCCCAGTGGGTAAGGTTCATTCCCAGTGGGTAAGGTTCGTTCCCAGTGGGTAAGGTTCATTCCCAGTCGGGGAATGCGTTTGCATGTTCCCATCTACCAGTTGCTTCGGTTTCTTCTCACAGTCCAAAGACATGCATGGTTGGTAAACTAGAATCGTTGAAATTGTCCCTATTATGCGTGTGTGAGTGTGTTTGTCTGTCTGATGGTACCTGTCCAGGGTGTTCCTTATGGCGGCTGGCATAGGCTCCAGCACCGCCCGTGACCATGGTGAGGATTTGCGGCTCAGATAACGGAAGGTTGGTGGATTTTTGCTATTGTCTGAGCCCCATTTAATGTGTATGTGTGCGCGCGACTTTATTCGTCCTGAAGAAGCCTCTGTCACATCACCCCTTTTAACTGTTTTTCTATTGTTATAAATACACAAGAGCTATGCAGGTGCTCAGGCAAATGACACTCTGAAGCAGTTGTAGCAATATGAAGCAATGCCTTTCTCTTCCGACCATTCAAGAGTTGCAATTTAGTCCAGAAGTATTTGGACACTGAAGCATTTTTTTTTTGTCATTTTCAATTACAAAAAATATACCACCATAATGGATTTGAAATTAAGCAATCAAGATGTGATGGAAATATAGACTTACAGCTTCCATTTAAGAGATTTCGTAACGGTATCACACTAAGCTTTCAGAAATCCCCCATACTCAAAAGTAGCTGGACAAAGTGATGTAATATAAAAGAAATGGACCGTTTACCATCAATGACTGACTAAAGTGCGGAACCCAGAAGCATCTCTGCATGCTAGGTTTCGTCTCTTAAGACGTATTCCCAGGCCTTTACTGCTGCCACCTTCAGTCGCGGCTTGTTTGTTTGTCTTTTTGCCTTCATTTTGTGTTCAGTAAATGAAAAGCTGCTCTATTGGATTGGGATCGGGTGACTGAAATGGCCGTTAAAGAATATCCAATTTCAGTACCATAAGAAAGTCTTGGGTTGGTTTCACAGTATGTTTTGGGTCATTATCCATTTTGCAGCACTTGTCTGAATCTGGCACTTGTCTGAGTATGGCCTTATACATTAGAACTCATCCTGCTACTTCGTTCTGTAGTCACATCATCAATAAACACCAGTTACCCAGATCCGTGTTTGACAGTTGATGTGATAAGGGGCTTTCAGACCAAACGCGGCATGCGCTGCGCTCGCCGTGAGGCTTGCGCTTTCTCTCAAAAACAGCGAGTTGCGCTCAACGCGCCATGCTTGCCGCGGGGCTCAGAGCAAAAGGTAGGCATTTTTCTAAACTCTCCTGATTTGCGGTTGGTCAGCCATTAGCACTAGCTCTGTTAGCACGAAGAAAGAATAGGCTGCGGGTGCATGAGATTTTCAAGAGCCACTTACTTACTCCTGTAAAGGCTGGTCAAGAAGATTATCTTTTGCATTCATAGATAAAGGAAGTGCATCCCTACTGTTTGTAATCTCATTTTGATCTCAGCTAAGTTGGTAAAAATCACCACACAAGAAGAATGCAACATGGATTGTTTGCTGTTGTTGCTGATGCACATTACATCTCCATTCCCGCTTTGTGTGTATCTGTGTGTGTGTGTGTTCGAAGGGGCAGACCGAACACTACCCCGCTTCGATGCTCTGATACTATTGGTTGCGTGAAAATGCATCACAGCGCGCAGCGGGCAAAGTTGACCGCGGTGTGCGCCCAAAGCCGCCGAGCGCCGTGCTGCTCTTACGCCGCGCCAGCCATCGAAAATAATGAGTTTCAGAGCAAAGCGCAGCGCATGCCGCGTTCGGTCTGAAAGCGGCTGTATGCTTCAGACTGCG
Source organism: Hydrocynus forskahlii (assembly GCA_037974365.1). Lineage (NCBI taxonomy): Eukaryota > Metazoa > Chordata > Actinopteri > Characiformes > Alestidae > Hydrocynus > Hydrocynus forskahlii. The sequence continues at coordinate 5,616 of JBBPCX010067207.1, read as the reverse complement.
AGCGGTCCCTTTCTTTCTCCAAACCTTTCTCTTCCAATCATTCTGGTACAAGCTCAGCTTGGTTTAAGCGGTGCGAATGAAGACAGGGGTGCGGCTAATGAAGAGATAAGGCTGCAACTCTGTACTAGTCTACTTGTACAGAGAAGGTGTGCGAAGGCTAATAGACTGGTGCAGAGCCAAAAATCTGTCCCTGAATGTGAACAAAGGAGGGCACAATGTGATCACTCTCCACTGAACATCAACGACTCCTTTGTGAAGATTGTCTAGAGCACCAAGTTCCTCATAGAGAACCTCACGTGGACCCTCAACACCAGCTCCAGAACCAAGAAGGTCCAGCAGCATCTCTACTTACTGTGGAAACTCAGAGAGAGTGCACCTCACCCCCAGTCTTCGCCACATTCTGCCGAGGGATTATAGAGAGCATGCTCTGTAGCTGCATCACAGCTTGGGACAGGAATTGTCCCATTTTGGATTGCAAGATCCTACAGAGGAATGTGAAGACAGCTGAGAAGATCGTCAGATTCTCCATACCCTCTGTCATAGACATTTACACCACACGCTGCATCCGCAAAGCCACCAGCATTGTTTATGACCCCACCTACCCTTCAAATACCCTCTTCTCCTCCCTTTTTGTCTGTCAAAGGTTTCAGTAGCATGCAGGCCTCCACTGCCGGAACAAGATTTTTTTTTTCCCTCAGGCAATTGGAATCCTCAACACATTCCTGATCTGAACTTCTTCCTCTCTTTAAACAATTCATATACACACTGAACGGTTCTACTTTAAAACACTTACAACACAAGAGCCACAGTAAATACCCCTCTATTTATTATACACTACACACAGTGTGCGAAACGGGGGGTGGTGGGTGGTCGGGGGGTATCCGAACCCCCTGATTAACTCATGAGACCCCCTGAAAGGAGGTCTCAAATTATGTCAAAAAAATACAATAAAATATCACTAAAATGGTTTTAAACTCACCATGTCCAGCATTCAGATTTCAACAAAATTATTCACAAATATTTTTTTTGGCAAGCCCAGCCAGCTAGTCCTGTGCCCGTATGCAAATGCCAGACAGAAGAAAGACGAAACGCTGAGATTGAGAACGAGGTGACGTTAGCTAGTGACTTGCCGGCTGGATGGACAACGATGCTCTTGGCTTGACATTAAGGAAACTGGGGTGTTTAATGTGACTGAATTGTGATGATAGAACTGCTTGTTGTGCATAAGATGTGTGTGTGCGACTGTGCGTGTGTCCTCTCCAGCTTCGGCATACTGCAGGGATTATAATAAAATGTTAATTGTGTGCGAGTGTGTTGTCATGCAGGCTATAGACTGATTGTCTTGGCTGCATCCATGAAATATTGTAAGGTTATAGGCCTACTGCATGTGAGAAAAATTTAATCTGTATTGCAACAACAGGAAGATGGGGACTCTCCCGAATATTGACGGGTATTTCGCACACTGACTGCACATCCTCTGTTTTGCTCCTGCTATTATTTGCAGTTAATATTTATCGCTGTCCATTCTGCATTTATGCACACCTAAGGGTTTTTCTTGGACTCTCTTTGCCTTCTGTGTATTTTGTCTTGTTTGCCCTCATGTAATCTTGTGGTGCTTCTGTTTTTGTACCTGCACATGGTTCTGAAAGAACATTGTTTCATTTCATTGTGTACTGTGCAAATGGCTGAAATGACAATAAACTACTTGACTTGACTCATGTTGAGTTCCAGTGAACCACTATCAAATCCAAATTTAGTGTCAGTCACATGTTCAATTACATTTGAGCCCCTGAAAATAGAGGGACTTCTTAATTGCTTAATTTCAAATGGTGGTATACAAAGAGAAAAATACAAAAATTGCATCAAAGTAACATGAATGTTACATGAATTTACATTAATTTGTTACATTAATTTGTTAATTTTTCAGGTTTTATTAGATAAAATAAAATAAAAAGATGGACTGGTGGCCTGTCCAGGGTGTTTCTCTGCTTTTCGACCTGCAAGGATTTTCAGTGTTGTTTTTGTACCAACCTACAATCTTTGTACACTCACTGCCCCACACTTGACTTAATACCACTCATGGCAGAGATGGGGACACAAGTCGGATGGGTCGCTCCATTCAAACTCATCTTTCCATGACTTGAGTCTTCAGACTAATCGTCTGAGGAAAAAACCCAAACAGAACGGATCGATTCAAAGCTGCCAACATTTGTACCATAAACAAATTAGACATTTTGTCCGGTGTGTGACCAGTCAGGTTTGATATGGTCGGTCATTACTGCTACACAGTTCTCCGAGTTCATGAGGGCATTAGTTTTGCTCGAAATAGGCTTTCAGACGAGGGCAGCTTTTAATCTGAAGGACAGGACTTAAGTCCATTGTTGTTCTAAACAGGGAGTTAATAGTGAATACAGGCGAACTGTGAGGAGCTGTCTGTTTGAATGTTGGCAGTTCTCTGAGCTGTTAACCCCTGCTTCGCTGTACGTATGCTATATAAATCATTTCAGCCTTGTGTCGTGCTGTCAGGAACAGCGTGAATGTGGCACACTCCTAAAACAGACACATTTCTGTGCGCCTTGACGGTGTTGAGAGTTGTTTCACACATTCTCTTTGAATTCAGAATGATTTTTAACACATACATGCGTAATTTTACCTCAAATAGAGAACTAAAAATGACATAACTGTGTTTGGAACAGTCAGTTCTCTCCAGTTGTGTTTTTGTCTAAATCAATGCACTTGCTATCACTAATCCAGCTCCAGAATTCTGCATGGATGGATCAAGTTCTGGAATTCTGTTTTTTTTTTTGTTTTTTTTTTTGTACATTAATGCACATCAAAGATTTTAATGTTATTGCCTACAAAACCGAAATTCCCAAGATCCACGTTTTTGTCCTGACAGAAGTAATGTGTATGAATGTCACCCCTATCCCATTTGGAAATGACTGATTCTTAATTAAAGCCAGCCAGAAGTTGTGGAAAACAATGAACCCCAACAACATCGGCATATACATATGCACATTTCATAACCGATGTAATGTTTTTTTGTTTTGTTTTTTTGTTTTTTTTACTGAATTTAATTATATTTATTCCAAAATGAACGATTATGAATGCAATTTACAGCACACTACTTCTCCCCTCATTAACTTCCCTCTTTCTGCTGAGTGAAATTAAGGGGGGGGGGGTGAATTGTTCATTTAATGGGTCCCTGCTACAGCCCTGCTCCACATTAATGGAATTCTAAAATGAGAGAAAGAGAGACAGAGAGAAAGAGAGAGAGATTTTGAGGGAAGCAGTTGCCTTCGATGTAAGTGTTTATTTCCATTTTGCCATTTCGCTTTGCTTTGGTTTCTCATGAAAGAGCTCGGATGTGGCAGTCAAACTGTCGACATTAGTAATATGTTAATTGTTAATAATGTACTCGTCCCAAAAGGCATTTGAAACGTTCCTTTCTCAGTCATGTAATTAGCTGCATTGGAGTATAGCTGTAAAGCCAGATTAGGGGGAAGACCTAAAATGTATTGATTGGGGTTATTTTATTTTTTTTTTGTGCCATATTTAATGAGCCAGTGCTCAATTTAGTAATTTGCATTTGGAGTTATCTATGAATTGCTGTCGCCATTTAATTATTGCAGGCATAAAGTACCCTCTTAACCACTGGAAAAATGGCCGAGGAGAGCAGCACAAGGAGAAAATGTAATCCCCACGTCTACGTAATTGCTTAATAGCTGCGGTTACATTTGCACAGCCACAATAATTAAGCCTTTATTTGTTCAAATACGAAATTCTCCCTCACTGCGTTTTATGGAAATGGACAAACATTGTGAACCAGCAGCATAGCTGTGCTTACTGGCCACTGCATTGGAAACGTGGACCTCCTGGCTCTTTCTCGTTGGTGTGCAGTTGGATCTGTTGATGCACAGTTTGCATTTACCATTCTCTAGTCCTTCAGCACTGATCATCTAATGACCAAAAAACTTCTGGCTGGAATTCTTGGGGTAAAAAAATACTCTAAGTCTGCATTTAGTACTGGTGCTAGCGTAGCTGCATATTGTAGGTCGAAAATGATCGTAACACTGAGGCAAAAATTCCGAAAATTCAAGTTTTTGTGTACGTGACAGAGAGAGGAAACCATGAACGAACCACTGTTGCCAAACAATGTATCCAGCCCCAACTGGTTCCATGTGAAAGAGTAATTTAGCAAAAATAATCACTTAAAGAACCTACTTTGTGGTTATCTGCACCATACAGTAAATGTCGTTATACGAAACGATGTAAAAACGTGGCAATCCCACAACTGTATGCTCAGATCAATATTATATTTCAAATATTTACTCTCTTTAGACATTTGCATGTGTTAGACTCACACTGACATGTTTATCCTATAATCAGGACTGCAATATCGGTATATAAGTCATGCATGCAAAAATGCAAGGAGTTTAATTACGTTGCCTTAGCACATAGAACACAGAGCTTGAGTAATTCCTTAGCCTTAATAAATCATGAATTAATTAAAAAAAAAAAAAACAGTCAGGATTCACTCGAATGTGTTAACGAAATGCAGTCCTCTTAAAAAACAGAGGGCGCAGTATTTCACCATGTTAGGTCCAAGGCCCCCCCGCCTCACAGCTTCCAGGCTGGAGCTTCAGGACGCGAAAGTTTCGAGATTGCATTACACCCTGCGAACAGTGCAGTGCACTTTAAATGCAGCGGCAGAAGCAATTCCACAGGACCACATTAGTGCTCAGCCCGGCCATCTCTGTACAACTCGCAGGTGACCAGCAATATACATCAACCAAGCCACATCAGGCCCACTGCTTCTCTTTACCACTCCATTATGCCCAGGGCTTTATACCGCCGTTTTTATCTTCAGCAGTGGTAGGCTGTCACGCAGAGTGCGGCGGTGGGAAGGCGCTTTCGTTGCTCCATCATCTCTGTGATGTTCTGCTCGCAATCAAACTACATTAATGACCTCGAATGGATCGCCATGACAACCGTAATAAAAATAATAAAAGCGGAATTCAGTCGAGGCCTTCCATGCCGGTGTGCTCGCACTATGTAGACCAAAGCCACCTGCACAGATGGAGGCTTACGCTTGTTCAACAACGAGTCATCTGAACCGTTTTTAGAAACATTTATTACAATTACAAAAATCATTCTGGCTACAGAAACCCTAAAGGTGTCAGTAAATCTCAACAAAGTTTGATGTATTAGTAGTATGCAGGATGAAATCGCCAAGAATTTCTCCAGGATGCCGAAGATACCTGGACACTCTGGACAAAAAAATATTCCATTACGCCTCATCACGGTTTGCTTACTTTGACTTACTTTGACTTCAGCACATTGAAACAATTTGTTCAACACCTTTGATATTAATCTTTAACATGTGCCGATTGTAATACTGACTTCTATGCTACTCACTATATATTCGATACTCAAAATACAGTAACTCTATTGCAGATTAGACCTGAGTGCTCAAACGACAATGTGTAGACTTGATGTGGTATTCTGATAACTAGTGTTGTTTTCGTCAACGAAAATGACGACTAAATATCGTCGTCAACGAACATTTATCACGTGACAAAAACGAGACGAGACGCAACGTAAATGCTGGTCATG
>JBBPCX010067206.1:0-13562 GCA_037974365.1 Hydrocynus forskahlii | reverse complement strand
ATACTGTTGTAAGTGTCCTCAGTGTTGATTCTCCTCCAGTGGGAAAAGGTCTGTTAAAAAATCTTTGTAAAAATAAAGGCATCACAATGGATGAAGTTGAAAATGGATGTTTGAGTAGTCCTGACATGTTGGGGGTCTTTAAGGGGGGGGTCTCAGGAGCAGAGAAAAGTAGAATCACTGATCTGGGAACAGGACTGGATTCACTTTCTCCATCAAACTGTGATCAAATGATTACAGGCATTTCACTCTAAACATCAGACTCAGTCTGTGTGTGGACTGGAGGGTTTAATGTCAGATAATTCACCAACAAATTCAGGACCAATTCCTGTAAACCCTCCAAAAACCTCTGTGGTGGGGCTGCCTTCCCCTAAAGCAGAAACTCCATGATCTTAGACTGAGTCTGTATGAAGCCCAGTAGCAGCAGGTCAGGCTCAACTGTGCCTGAATATCTTACAGGACCAGCAGAAGGTATTTTATTATGCACCTGTTTCATGTTTTATGGTGAAATTTACTTTCAGAAACATCAAACACATCTTTTCTTCAACTGATATTGTATATGTAGTGAATATTTACTATAGATATATTTTGCAGGGCCATAAGACGGCGGTTTGAGACTAAAGCGACTCTCCAGAGGAGAACAGTGAAATAGAGACAGCAGCCTCATGCTTCTTAGATCTGCTGCCCTCTTGTGGTCTGAACACAGAATTAACGATTTTACCCGGATTCATTGCACAGATGGAAGTCACAGGCAAGTGGATTCATTGCACAGATGGAAGTCACAGGCACGAGTCCAGGACCCTTCTCAGGGAGCACAGGCGGTAGCTAGAGTTTAAGCAAAGACAGCAAACCCAAGTAAGAGCTTGGTGACTGCCCATCTTCTCTCCGGACCGGCTGGGCTTTTCTACTCTGAAACACCAAACAACAATCACGAGACAGGACTACTCACTCATTCACACAACTTAGGTTTATATCATGAAGCCAGACCTTTTACTAACATTTTGTAAGCAAAATGTGTTCAAAGCAGGATTGAACTGGTACAACAGAAGATCTTTAATGGAGCATGAATCTCGGAGCTCTGTTGATAGAGTTGCAGCCTCTTTTTTAACATGTGGTTCTTCAACCATTCTTTTACATTTTGGATACATTTGACTCCATTCAACATTTAATGAGTCTTCATACTAAATTACTTCGTAATTTAATGGAGACAAACTGGGTTAATACAGAATGAACACAGAATGTTTCAGAAACATCAAACACACCTTTTACTTCTTTTACTCTACGTTACTCTGGTTAATGATGGGAAAAACAAGAAAACACTGCTGAAGCTCTGCTTTCCCCTTGTGGACTGAGAAAGCAGCAGCAGTGCATGTTTAGGGGTTTAAATCCTGTTTTTCATGTTTTTTTTATTTTATTTTCGGAGTTTTTGCTTTTTATGTTGGTTTAAAACCACCATCTCTTCTGTGAGAAGAACTGAACCCTGACTTTTATGTGTATCAGTAAAAGAGAGGCTGTTGAACAGAGAGCCCGTACACTGACCTCTGTTAAATAAATACATAAATAAATGATAATAATAATAATAATAGTATTAATAATAACAGTAATAATAAAGTTTATTGATACAGCACTTCTCAAAACGAAGTTACACGGTGCTCTACAGGCATTAAAATGATTTGAGACCAAGGTGAACACAATACAAAATAAAATGGCACAGCAAAACAACAACAATAATAAAAAGAGCTGACATGTTGAAAAGAAATCATTACAAAGACGTGTTAGAAATAAGTGGATGTGAATCAGTAAAGGACCTCATCAATAAATCAATAAAAAGGTTCTTAAAAGAAGAAAAATGTGAGCTAGAAAGTAAAATAAACATTTAAAGGAATCCTGAAATAGCTGACATTACATAATAAAAGATCAGAGGTGTTTAGTAGAGCTGAAGATCTTTGCCCGAACCCGACGGGACCTATCGGGACCCGACGGGTTCAGGTTGGGTTCGGGCTTAATTTGTGTCGTTTAAAAGGGGCTCGGGCCGGGCTCGGGCTCGCGTGGTGATCAGTGCGAGAAACTGAGCTGAAATGGAGGTTAGACTCTGGCGATTATGTTTTGGTTGCATCCCGACCACTAGCAGCAGCAGTGAAAAGGTGTTCAGTGCTGGACGCATCAGTGAGCGCAGGACATCTACAGTGGATTCAGTAATTTTCCTCCACAAAGACATGTAGCCTGGTGAGTAAAGGTTTTAACTGAATTATATCTAAATATTAATTGAGTCTTAAATGCATGTTGACAGACTATGTAGGCTAATATTGGCATTATTCTTTTATTACATTTCAGCTGCTGTTTACCGTCTCGTTGAGGCCGGATTGTGGAGAGAAGTGGCGAAGCAAATCCCGCGGAGCCTTTATCTTAATTTCATTATTGCCAAATACAAATCTTAATTTAGAACTTATCTTAATTTAATTTGTTAAGAAAGACTCATTTTTGTTGCCGCGTTGAGCAAAGTGTATGCCTAGGCCTATTTGGAGCGCTGAGATGTTCCGATGTTAACAGAGGACTTATTTTATTTTTTTCCAACTTCCAAGTGGCCTATAGCCTACGTTAGCCATGAATAAATGATGTTAAAAATGTGTCAATGACTCATTCTTGACAAAAGGCAAAAGAGCTGTGTGCGTGCGTACATTTGAGTAATGTCGGGCTGTAAACGGGTTCGGGTTTTTAAAAGCTGTCAATCAAAATGTACTTGTCGGGCCGAATTCTGTCGGGCTCGGGTCTCGTCGGGCCTAACTTTTAAGGCCCGATTACAGCTCTAGTGCTTAGCAGTCTTGAGAATTGAACCCATGACTTCCTGCTCACAGGGTGCACACCCTAACCACTAGGCCACCAGCTGCCTAGTGAGCTGCCTACAGTCAACTTGCGACTAGGTTCAACAGACAGTTCAAGGCTTGCAGTTTGATAGGGTCGAGTCATGATTCAGTTCAGGGTTTACAGGTCGATACACAAGATATTTTCAAGGAAATAAGACTGAAAACTATGCAATATTCTCTCAGTATTTAGGATTTCTTTGCAGTGAAGAAAAGTGACAACTGTGTTCAGTTCTGGCCCAATTTACTAATGAGACTACAGCTGGAAGGCGATGACATCATTTGCATATGTATATGCATATGATGTCATTGACATGCATTTAGCTCATGTCTGTGACCGAATCACCAGTGTTTGAGGGGAATGTGCTGGACTGGGCTGTTGATCAGTGCTGGTTTAACACTACAAACAATGCAGTTACATCAAATAACAATTCATAGACTGATTACCGTGCACGTCACTTCTTTCCTTTGTGATATCAGATATTTCATTGCTGCACCCCTGGTGTTTTCAGGGACAACACATAGAGTCAGAGGTACAGTGAACAGAGGGAAGGCAGCACACACACAAGCATGACGTACATCTTCAGAGAGTGAACACACACTGCAGGGGACGTGGGGCGTGCAGGTGTTTCAGTGGGATCTTCCAATGCATAAGTGGAATAATGCTCGACATCATCTGAGACATCATCTTCGGTATCATCGAATGGGATAGTTAGATGATCCAGATTATGGTAGAAATGAAATGGAAAATCAGGCTCCTGTCTCTCAGTTCCACACACCCAGCCCTGTTCTCTCTCTGAGCTTGCCGAGTCTCCCTCGACCAGCGGACACTGCCGGAGAGTCTCACTCAGGTTTACAGTTGTGACTGAGTCCTGCAGAGTAAAAACACGCACTGTAAGAACAGTCTGTGTCCTTTAGACCCCGCAGCAGGTCGTTACAGGGGTCCACTGCAGGAACACCAGGCTCTCCAGTAGATATTCAGACACGATCAAAATATCAAAAAGAAAAAGAAGCACTTAATGCCAATTTCAGCATGCTAATTTCAGCTAGCGCTCCTGTGGGGTTCCTAGCTTTATGCTAGCTCTATGCTAAGCAGCGACATCTGAGATTTCTATAGCGACGCCTTCAGCGTTTCTGGAGTGACTCTTTCACTCAAGAATTCTGGCATAGAGCTCCCAACTTGAGCCTGACTGAATTAACAACACACAAACAAACAACAAAATTACAAAATAACTATCTAAAATAACAGATCTGACCAAGTAGTTAATCTTTCTCTGTCTTTCTCTTTATCTCTCACTTTCGCTCTCCTCGCTCTCACTCTCTCTCTCCTGCTCTTTCTTTCTCTTTTGCTCTGTCTCCCCTCTCTTATTCTCTCTGTCACTCTGTTTTTCCCTCCTTCCCTTCCCCTCTCCCTTTCTCCTTCTCTTTCTACCCCCTCCCCCTCCCCGCCGCATCCAAAATCAGAGACGCTGGGACTGTTAAAAATGTTCTGAATTACTGTGAGTAAATCTTACTATATTCATCCACAGCTTCTTCCCCTTCAACTGAGAGAGGATCCAATCCTGTAAACACACACACACACACACACACACACACACACACACACACACACACGGTAACACTTAATTAACAACTGGTAAAGCTTGTTTTCTCAATGACCTCCTAATGACTGCCATCACCTGTTCAAAGCTCAGACAGATGCACCTCTCAGGAACTCCAGACAGGTCATTATTAAATTTTATTTTAGTTTACTGTATTAACCAGTTTTAATATTTCACTTCAGATCAGTTTCATTTTCACATTACATGTTCATTTACTGAAGGGCGACAAGGATTTTAGACAGATCTGTGACTCTCTGACTCACATCTGAACTTCTCCCTCCTCAGACTGTTTGGGCCGATATCGTCCCTAAAGTTTCTGATTCCTTTCCGTCTAAACTTCACCATTAAAAATGAAAAATATGGCAATTTGTGCCTTTAAATATGAATGTAAATGGTAAGTGCATGATTTATACGTTCCAGATGAGACACAACAACAACAACAATAATAATAGAAATAATAGCCACAACAATAATAATAGAAATAATAGCAACAACAACAACAACAATAATAATCACAATCATCAGCAACATTAACATAATAATAATAATAATAATAATAATAGGAAGAAAAAAAGAATGGATTTTTTCATATTCCTCAGGTGTACCTTGTTCTCATCTGTAACTTCACCAATCCTGGACTTTCTGTCGTGACAGAATTTCTGGGCTTCAGCGCAGCTCCCTTCAGCCTCCCAGAACAAATAGAACTCTTCATCATGGAGACGCCACAGCTCTTCTTTCTCACTTTTCCCACCTACAACATATACATATATTTATATCTATATACATATATATATGTGTGTGTGTGTGTGTGTGTGTGTACAAACAGGACCTTTACTTGCAGTTCACTTAACCTGTAGGAACTTTCATCATTTAAAGTTTTATGTTTTGAATGTTCTCAATTGTGGAATGTGTTACCTTACAAATGGACCTTTATTATATTACTATGAAGGGATTATCAAGTTACAGAGCTTACAGATCTATATTATGTAGTTATGGAGTTTATATAGCTATATTATACAGTTATAGAACATACAGAGCTTACACAGCTATATTATACAGTTATAAAATATATAGAGCTATGTGCAGTTATAAAATATATAGAGCATATAGAGCTATATTATACAGTTATATAGCATATGGAGCTGTATTCTACAGCTGTAGAGTTGATAGAGCTTTATCACACAGTAATAGAGCACATATAGCAGTATCATACACATATAGAGCATATAGAACTGTATTCTACAGTATTTCTGTATTCTATAACTATAATATAGAGCTATATTATAGCCAGAGAGTGTATTTTCTTCACTGATGATAAAGCCTCATCAGCCGCTCCTGCATGTTTGTGAGTGTGATCTGTATTTAGTCTGGCGTTGGAACTGCGGGTGAGTTTCTGTTCTGAAATCAGGACAGGCGTCCTCACCAGTGGTTTGTGGTCCAGTCACTGCAGTGGTTTGCTGGTATTTTGCAGCTGCAACATCAGAAGAAAATGAACATTTTAGGAGAAGAATGCCAGAAATGACTAAAATCTGAAACCTGCTTCTCTTTATTTGGGTCAGTTTAGTGATGATTTTTCTTAAAATATGAATGCAATATATTTTATTTATTTAAAACCTGTTGCCCACTACAGGGCTTTATTCCGTATATGGAACAGGAGTTATGAATATGCGTTTGTATCGCCATTGGTGTATAGTAACGTAAGTTTCTGTGCTCTAACCAGTAGCAGAGGCTGTTAGGATTCGAATGAGCCCACCCGCAGGCATCTGCGAGTCTCAGAGGCGGTATTAGCCCCGAAACTAAAGCCTCCCCCCCGCTGCGTCCGGCTTTGATGGACAATTGCTCTGTCCACTGGCCAGGCAGGGGTAATTTGCATTTAGGGAATTGTAACCAATCTTCATAGCTTTCGAATGAAATGTGGGTGTTTACGGTCAAACCCCGCTAAGGGCTATACATTTCGAAGAAGCCGCTCCCAAATCATGAAGCGCTGAACACATCACATGCGATCTGTCGACTTACATGGATTTTTTACACTGAAAAGAAAAGAAATGCACATAGAAGACCAAATTCAGGCTATTTGAGGACATTTGAAGACATTTGATGGGCACATTTGGCCAGAAAATAAAAATTTCCAGGGGAAAAGTCGAGAGACGTGCTCTGGAGAGGCGGAGCACTCGGGACAGACGTGCTTGTTTTTCTTCGAAAAGTAAGTGTTTGGGGATAATGACACAGCACTAATAGTGTCTATAAGCTGGCTGGGTTGTGATAAAACTGCTTTGGAGTTGTTTTGGAGTTGTTTTATTGTGTTTTGATCGAGTTTTGTTGAGTTTTTCAGGCTGTGTTTGGGTCTGTTTTCATTCTGATTGGGAGGAGGGGCGGAGCTGCCCCTTTCTTACTGGCGGATTATTTGAGCGGGACCCTTTTGAATGGGAGAGAAGCGGTTTTGAAGCGGTTATTGATTTATAATTCTGTGGTAAAAATAAGGATTTCTCCAAACAAAACGGCGTCTCTGCTTGCACGAAATGGTACTGCTTGCACTAAAAACCTTATAGAAAATTCATTTTTTGTTCTTTAGAGCTCAAATTTTGAACATAAGTTGGCCTGTGGCTATAGGTTTTCAGTGTCAGAAGATCCATTCTTCTGACAGGGACGATAAGGCACAGCGGAATTCAAAGAGGTTTGACACAAGCATATATAAAATCCAGTATCTCATCGGGTATTGCTGTGTGAACATAATTTTTATAGATTTTCTTTCATGCTATGAAATGAGTCCATCCACAAACAAAAAGAATAAAGTGTTAAAACAAAAAGAATAAAGAGTTATAAGCTTTTAAAATTGGGAGCTGCAAAGACCCAAGATGGCTCCTGAAAGTCTGAGAGGTTAACAGGTTAAATATATGTTTAGGTTAAATACATTCTGTGAGACACTTTGTGATAATGTTCTGTAACCAGCCTTTGATTGAAACAATCCAAAAACCCTGTAAAGGCAGAAATTATGACAAAACTCACATTAACTGGGGAGTAACTGTATATTAGAACCCAGCATGAAGCACCAGTAAGTACTGTGCACCCCTGGTCAAACAGGTTGTGTTGCTTTAGATCTAAACAAGCACTAAATTCACCCTAAATTCACCCTTAAAAGACTTCACTCCATTTTATATTTGACAATAACTTTGTTTTCGGTGCAGCATTTTTAAAAATATCTAGGATGGAGACCCAATGTATTAATAGTCAAGTTTCCGTCTGGATGCTAAATATAGACTCAAATACCAATGTAATGCAACAAATACTCGAGTACTGAAGTGACTGGGACCCATTCCTTCATGCAGCTAGGGTGCCTAAGAATATATAGAATATACAGATATATACAGTACCTTGCAAAAGTCTTAGACACCTGAGAAAATTATACCCATTTAGCTGAGCAGCATATGTTTTTTAAAAGCTCATATTAGAAAGTATACAAATAATATTGGCAATTTTATGTCTATATGTTTTCTGACCTCTGGAACCGAATCTGTGTTCTTATGACCAGCTAACTGTAACGACCACCTCGTCCCCGTCACGTCTGTCCCGGTCCTTGTCCCCTGAATTCTAGGTTTTCCCTCCTGTTCTCCCTTTGTGTTTCTATCCGTCCCTTTACTTATGTCCAGGTTGTGTCTGTGCCCTTGTCCCCTTCCTAGTGTGTCTGTCCCATTTGTATCGCGCCCTCCTTATGAGTTACACCTGTCCCTCGTCTCCCGTGTCTACACCTGCGTCTCGTTTTGCCTCCTTATTTAAACCCCAGTCGATCCCTTGTCCGGGGTGTCTGCATTGACGTTGTCTGTGTGAGTGTTGGCGTTATCCGTGTAACCTTAGTCACGCCCGTGTTCCCTCCGTTTTTCCCTGAGGGGTAGCGCGTTTCGCGCCCCAACCGAGCGCCTCATTCCAGTCCGTGGCAGGGCTAGGAGGCCCTGGCCACGTTTCCTTTTGCTGTTTTGTTCGTTTGGGGAGCACGGGCCTGTCGCCACCCTTTGTTCTGTCCCCCCCGAGCCGGGGCTCCTTATTGTTTGTTCTCTGTGAATCTGGGTCATTAAAACCTGAACCTGTATCTGACGGTTGTGTGCGTCTCCCCTTCCCTCTCCTTGCCAGAATCGTAACACTAACAAAGCACTTTTTACAAACAAAACAAACCTTGATATTATTGAATGCTTTCTTTTTTGTCTGCATTTATTGTAATGTTAGCTTGGATATTTGCTGACACAATGTTTTTATCAGATAAATGGCTTTAAACAGTTTGCAGACTTTCGCACATTACTGTATTCTCGTCATGGTTTCAGTGGTTAAAAGTGTTAAAATACTTACTGAAGAGTCCAACCATGATCAGTAAAATAACCAGTAACAGAGTGTTGATGACCAACAGCACCATCTTTATCTTCCTGCCCCTCACTGACCCTGTGAGAGAGATGGACACAGGTAGATTAGTGAAAATGAATGAATGAAGATGTTTTCCCATAGTGTTTTCTCACCGTGTGCTGAGTGTGTGATCCTCAATGGAGGAGGCTGGTGGAGGGTATGGTACACGTCCTCAGTCTTCTCACATTCAGAATTTTCCATTCGATTCTTTAGAGCCACATCTTCATAAACGTTCATCTACAAAGAACACACATGGACAACCTGTTACACATACGACCCACCTGTTACACACACAGCTAACAGTTAACAGCACTGGACTGAAGCTCAGGGTGAAGAAAGCTTATGTACCTTTCAGTGTTTAAGCAAGTCTTCCACTGAGTGTATGGAGGGACAGAGTGAGGAACACTTCCTCACCAGTTCTGTTTCATTTCAGCAGCTTGAAGAAGTGAAGCACTGTTTGCGCAAGTCTTTGATACATTGTGTGTGTGTGTGTGTGTGTGTGTGTGTGTGTGTGTTAGCGACCTTTATAGTCAAACGCGAAAATGATCTGCACATTCAGCAGCTTCTGCTACTTTCACAAATGAACAAAGCAGAAGTGGCCACTGACATCTGCTCCACCAGAGCAGAACTCCAGACATACCTTTACTATATCTTTATTATATTTTAATACAACAGAGTCAAGTTTTTATTTAAACTGAAGTTAACCAATGCTTAAATTCTGGACATGCCAAACAGAAAATGATCCAATGAGAATGTTCCTCACTGTGGTATCGAAGCAGATGGAACTAAGTGAGCTCTCCCACTGAACAGGCCTTCAGGAGCTGGAGTGAACCCTCAGTTGCTCCAGAGGGACTGTCCCTGTAACTAATGACTGTAAGTCACTCAGGATAAGGGCATCTGCCAAATGTCACTTTACCTTTCAGATGAGAATTAACCACGAACAACATTAGGAAGACTTTGGGTGGAGCAAAGTGGGAGAACGTTACTCTAGGCCTTCAGGAGATTCTAGATCCATCACGGCTGTGTAGTCCAACCAGTGTGTCAGAGGGTCTTAGCTATGGGTCAGTGTTAGAAGGTCTAAGCAATGGGTGTATGTCAGTGTCAGGTGGTCTAACTAGTGTGTGTGTGTGTGTGTGTGTGTGTGTGTCAGACTGTCTAACCAGTGGTTGTGTATCAGATGTTTTAATCAGTGGATGTGTGTCACATGGTCTAACCAGTGTGTTTGTCAGATGGTATAACCAGTGTGTTTGTCAGATGGTATAACCAGTGTGTTAGTCAGATGGTATAACCAGTGTGTTTGTCAGATGGTATAACCAGTGTGTTTGTCAGATGGTATAACCAGTAGGTGTATGTCAAGTGGTGAACAGCAGCAGCTCCTTGGGCTCTTTACTGAAGGAGTCATTGTAGAAATGCTGCACACATTGTCACAGCGATGAAAGAAACCAACTGATTCACCCGTGTAGCGTGGAGGATAAACCCAGTCACAGAGATTCACGAGAGAGTGGATAGTCTACGTGCTTTGATCTGGGAACGCTCCCTGGAAGATTCCCATTGGAATCAGCGTTTTCATCAGAAAAGGATATGAAACATGAGCACTCACAGTCTGAAAGAGATGATCTTGGCAGGATGAGGGTGAAGACTCAATGACTGAGCAATGGCTACCTCCATTCCTTGGCTTATATATCATGTGACACGCTCATTTCTGGTTCCTCTTGCACGTGGCACGTCTGTTACAAGCTCCATGGAAGCACTTCTATACATTCCAGTCATTATCTAGGTTTCAGACACCTCAGACTTTATCCAGAACAGACAAACCATGCCCATGTGCATTGCTGTTAGCTTGGTGCTAACATTCTAGTAGAATTGCGCAGACACTAGCAGAAATTAGTTTTAATTGACTGAAATGGACCTGAAGCTCTGGCTCTAATTGTCATGATGCTTCCCTTTTACCCTCACTGACTGATTCATGCTGGGTGACTTTATTGGAAACCCTGTCTCTCCCCGTCCATTAGGTTGGTGGATGTAGAGATTAGTGTGTGAGCACACTGACAACATGGACTGGTCTAAGAACTCTCTGGCCACATACAAGGGGGTCAAAGTAGGCTGTACTTGCTACATAAATTCTTCCTACATAGATCTTTTAGATCACCAGGATCAACACCATGTTGCGGTTGTTCTGAATGTATAGTGGCCAGTGACATTTTCTATGCTGGGGTGTGCTGGGGTGGCAGCATGAAAATGGCAGACACAATAAGACTCAACAAAGTGATCAAGAAAGCTGGCTCAGTGGTGGGTGAGGGACTCGACAACGTGGAAACTGTGGCTGAAAGGAGAGCATTGTCTAGATTTCACTTCATAAAGGACAATACTGATCACCCACTCCTCAGTGTGGTGACGACCTGAGAAATACCTTTAGCCAAAGACTATACAACTCCTCTCTCTGTCACACATCCACACACTTGCTGTGCAATAGCCTCTTGCTTTTTGTTGTGCAATTTCTTACCGAGTTTAAATAACCCATATTTTGTGTATGACTATGTGCATTATTTTTAACCACCATGTGCAATATTGTGCAATGTTCTTATCAGGTGTTAAAACACTATCATTATGTGCAATATCTTATGTGCAGTTGTCTTGCCATGTGCAATTTCATGTGACGTTTTTCTAAATCGTGTAATTATGTGTAATATCTTATGTGCAATAGTCTTATATGTGGAATATCACTACTTATGTCAATATTGCTTGTATACTACTGATCTCTACTAAGTGCAGTGACGTACTTCTAACTACCACCTGTTTCGTTAGATGTCACTTAACTGTATTACTTGCCTATAATATTTATAACCAGCATTTGTGTATACAGCACAGCGTAATTTCACACAGACTTTATTTAGATTTATTTTTTATATTGTTCTTGTCTCTGTGTATCTTTGCAGTCATTCCATAAGCAATTTGCTCTGAGATCAATAAAGTTTTCTGATTCGGATTCTTAGTTAAAAGAGATGATTAAATCTCTATAAATCACTTATGAAGTGTGCACAGATAGAAGTGTTTGACATCCAGAAGTGAAACTGAATGTGTTTGGGTCTGAAGCGAGTGGCCAGTTCACACAGAATATAAAAACATTCCTAATAAAATCAGCAAAACTCCATTTAGATTGGAGCAAAAGATTCATTTTGCTGGAACGCCTTGAAGGATTTGGTGTAAGTGTCACTAAACCAGTGTTGCCAAACTTAAAAATTGGAAATTGTAATCTAAACGATAATAAAAATAATGAGGTTGTTAGTGCAAATTTTAAATCAAGTCTCTGCCATGAGTTGAAAACATTTGCAAGTTTTTAATGGGGATCAGTCAATTATGGAAAAGGCTTTGACTAAATTTGTTAAGTGGCCTGTTTCCCTCAAAACTAGAGAAACACATTTCAGGATAATTAATAATATATATCTGGTGGCAGAATATCTAAAAAGAAGATTTAAATTAGAAGTGGACCTGTGTTCTTTTTGTGATTCAACTTGTGAAACATTACAACATGTCCTGTACAAGCAAAATTTTGGTTAGAAATACACAGCTGGTTATCACTCAAGGTTAATGATATCCCACAGTTTGACATATCTCATATTATCTTCTACATGGATCACTTACATCCATCTGTCTCTGACAAGATTAACATTCTCAGTCTCGAAGGTAAATACCATATACATTGTTGTAAGTGGAAAAATTGCAAACCATCTTTTACATGGTTCATTAATGATTTTCAACACTACTTTCTTTCACTTGAGACACTGAAATCCAGCAAATCTCTAAGGATTTATGATAACATATCTCTTCTATTAACGTTTTGATGTATCCCTTGATTTATCTAGCCCCCCCATGCTGTCATTATTAAATTTGTATCCTCTATGAGAGTTTGTGTTGTTTCTTTTGTTAAAAAAGGGTAACAAAAAAACATTTTTCAGCACTGCAGTAGCATTATGCACTGGTGCATTGTGGGAAGGAAGGAGGAAGATGGAGGTGGAAAGTTTCAACATCCTTTGCCATCAGTATAAGGAAAAATACAGGAAGGAGGAAAGAAGAGAACAATATTTATTTACTTACCAGTGAACGTAGATCCTAAAACAGAAGAAAAAACATGAGATGAGAAAAAATCCTAAAATTTTTTCTCAAACTCTCTCTTACAGTCTTCCCTCACTCTGATTTCTGCATTCCTTCCTCAGTCTCTCTCTCTTACTCTCATCCTTACTCTCTGGGGCCATGTCCACACGTACAGATTTTCTGTTTTCATTTTTTTTAATCGCGTCCACACGAGCCAGGGGCGCCACCACGTGGTGGCCAGTGGTGTCAACGACCACCCAAAAATCATCCTTTGCTGCCACAGTTGCCACCCCTAAGTAAATTGTTATTATGCATACTACGTGTAAATATGTAATTGTAGTCTAGATTTTTACAAATTCACAATAGTTCATGACGTGAAAACGATTTTGTAGCAAGATACAGCGGTGCTGCTCTTGCAGTTTCCATCCCCTCCATCTCTCTCCCCCTTCCTCTCTCCCTCTCCCCTCAACCTCCCTCTCTCCTTCTCTCCCTAACTCCTCCCCCTCCCTCTTTCCCCCTCCCTCTCTCCCTCTCCCCTCAACCTCCCTCTCTCCTTCTCTCCCTAACTCCTCCCCCTCCCTCTTTCCCCCTTTCTCTCTCCCTCTCCCTCCCTCCTCCCCCT